>SZWC01020251.1:23301-50119 GCA_023375785.1 Penium margaritaceum
TTACACACACTCACAAGCACTTACACACATTTACACGCACTTACACGCACTTTCACGTACTTGCAAGCACTTACACACACTGACACAAACTCACACACACTTACATACACTTACACAAACTTACACACATGTACACACACTTACACGCACTTACACACACTTACATGCACTTACACAAACGTACATGCACTTTCACGTACTTACACAAACTTACACACGTACACGCACTTACACGCACTTATACGTACTTATAAGCACTTACACACACTTACACTCACTTACACGCACTTACACGTACTTACACGTAATGACACGAACTGACACAAACATACACGTTTGTACACGCACTTACACACACTTACACGTCCTTACACGTACTAAAACGCACTTACACGCACTTACACGTACTTACATGCACTTACACGTACTTACACGCACTTACACGCACTTACACGCCCTTACACACACTTACACGCACTTATACGCTCTTACACGTACTTACACGCACTTACACGAACTTACACATATGGCACGCACTGGCATGCACTTACACGCACTTACACGCACTTATACGCACTTACACGCACTTACACACACTTACACGTACTTACACGCACTTACACTCACTTACACGCACTTGCACAAATGTACACGCACTTGCACGCACTTACACGCACTTACACACACTTAAATGCACTTACACGCACTTACACGCACTTACGCACACTTACACACACTTACACATACTTACACGCAATGACATGAACTCAGACGCACTTACACGTACTTATACGTACTTACACATATTTACACACACTTACACGAACTTACACAAGCTTACACACACTTACACGCACTTACATACACGTAAACGTACTTACACGCACTTACACAAACATACACATACTTTCACACACTTACTCAAATGCACATGCACTTATGCGCATTTACACGCACTTACACCTACTTACATGCACTTACACGCACTTAAACGCACTTACACGCACTTAAACGCACTTACACGCACTTACACGGACTTAAACGCACTTATACGCTTGTACATGCACTTACACGCACGTAAACGCACTTACACGCACTTACACGTACTTACACGCACTTGCTTTAACTTACACACACTTATACGCACTTAAATTCACTTACACGCTCGTACACACACTAATACGCACAAACACACACTTACACAGTTATATTCACTTACATGAATGTACACACACTTATATGTACTTACACAAACTTACACACACTTCCACGCACTTACATGCACTTACACACACTTACACGCACTTGCACGCACTTACATGCACTTACACGCACTTACACGCACTTACACGTACTTACACCCACTTACAAGCACTGACACAAACTCACACAAACTTACACACACTTACACGCACTTACACATACTTACACATACTTACACGTACTTACACGTACTTACATGCACTTACATGTACGTACATGCACTTACACATACTTACACGCACTGACATGCACTTACATGCACGTACACGCACTTACACGAACTTGCACACACTGGCACGCAGTGGCATGTACTGGCACGCACTTGCACACACATACACTTACTTACACGCACGTACACTTACTTCCACACACTTACACGCACTTACACGTACTGACACAAACTCACACGCACTTACATGTACTTACATGCACTTACACGCACTTACACGCACTTACATACACGTACACGCACTTACAGGCACTTACACACACTTACACGCACTTACAGGAACATACACGCACTTTCACGCACTTATACGAACTTACACGCACTTATACGCACTTACACGCACTTACATGCACTTACATGCACGTACACGCACTTACACGAACTTGCACACACTGGCACGCAGTGGCATGTACTGGCACGCACTTGCACACACATACACTTACTTACACGCACGTACACTTACTTCCACACACTTACACGCACTTACACGTACTGACACAAACTCACACGCACTTACATGTACTTACATGCACTTACACGCACTTACACGCACTTACATACACGTACACGCACTTACAGGCACTTACACACACTTACACGCACTTACAGGAACATACACGCACTTTCACGCACTTATACGAACTTACACGCACTTATACGCACTTACACGCACTTACATGCACTTACATGCACGTACACGCACTTACACGAACTTGCACACACTGGCACGCAGTGGCATGTACTGGCACGCACTTGCACACACATACACTTACTTACACGCACGTACACTTACTTCCACACACTTACACGCACTTACACGTACTGACACAAACTCACACGCACTTACATGTACTTACACGCACTTATACACACTTACACGCACTTACATGCTCGTACATGCACTAACACGCACTTACACGTACTTGCATTCACATACACAAACTTACACGCACTTACACACACTTACACGTACTTACACGCACTTACACACACACACGCATTTACACGTACTTACACACACTTACACATACTTACATGCACTTACACAAACTTACACATACTTACATGCACTGACACACACTTACACGCACTTACACGCACTTACACATACTTACATGCACTTACACGCACTTACACACACTTATACACACTTACATGCACTTACACGTACTTATACGTACTTATACGCATTTACACGCACTTACACGCACTTACATGCACTTACACGCACTTACACGCACTTACACGTACTTACACGTACTTACACAAACTTACACGCACTTACACGCACTTACATACACCAACACGCACTTACACATACTTACACGCACTTACACGTACTTATATGCACTTACACATACTCACACACACTTACACGTCCTTAGACGTATTGACACGCACTTACACGCACTAACACGAACTCACACGCACGTACACGCACTTACACAAACTGACACGCACTTACACAAATTTACACAAATTTACACAAACTTACACAATCTTACACACATTTACACGCACTTACACACACTTACACACACTTACACACACTTACACAAACTTCCACATACTGGCACGAACTTATACACACTTACATGCACTTACATGCACTTACATGGACTTACACAAACGTACACACACTTACACACACGTACACGCACTTACACACACTCACACACAGTTAGACACACTTACGCACACTCACACATACTTACACATACTTGCACGCACTTACACGTACTTACACGCACTTACATGTACTTACATGCACTTACACGCACTTACACGTACTGACACAAACTCACACGCACTTACATGTACTTACACAAATTTACACACAGTTACACACACTTACACGTACTTACACGAACTTACATGAACGTACTCGCACTTACACACACGTAAACGCACGTACACGCACTTACACGCACTTTCACGTACTTACACAAACGTACACGCACGAACACGTACTAACATGCACTTACACCAACGTACACGCTATTACACACACTCACGCGCACATACACACACTTACACGCACTTACACACACTTACACGCACTTATACAAACTTACACGTACTTACACGCACATACACGCACTTACAGGTACTTACACACACATACACACACTTACATACACTGACACAAACTTACACGCACTCACACGCAGTTACACGCACTTATACGCACTTACACAAACGTCCACGTACTTACACGCACTTACACAAACATACACGTACTTACACGCACTTACACGCACTCACATGCACTTACACGCACTTACTCACACTTACACGCACTTACAAGAACTTACACGTACTTACACATACTTACACCCCTGACACGAATTCACATGTACTTACACGCACTTACACAAACTTACACACACTTACACGCACTTACACAAACTTACACGCACTTACACGCACATACACAAACATACATGTACTTACATGCACTTACACTCATGTACACGCACTTACACGCACGTACACGTACTTACACACACTTCCACAAACTTACACGCACTTCCACGTACTTACACGCACTCCCACGCACTTAAACGCACTTACACTCACTTACATTCACTTACACGCACATACACGTACTTGCACACACTTATACATAGTTACACGCACTTACACGCACTGACACAGACTCAAACAAACGTACACGTACTTACACGTAATTACACACACTTATACGCACTTAGACGCACTTACACGCACTTATACTTACTGGTACACAGTGGCACGCACGGGCACGCACTGGCTCGCACTTACACCCACTTACACGCACGTTCAGCACTTACACGCACTTACACGTACTTACACGTACTTACATGCCCTTACACACGCTTACTCACACTTACACCCACTTACACGTACTTACACAAACTTACACGCACTGGCACGCACTGGCACACACTCACATGCACTTACATGCACTTACACACACTTACACGCACTTACACGCACTTACACGTAATTACATACACATATACGTACTTACATGCACTTACACGCACTTGCACGCACTTACATGCAATTGCATGACTTACACGCACTTACACGCACTTACACGCACTTACACACACTTACACACTTTTACACGTACGTACACACACTAACACGTACGTACACATACTTACACGCACTTACACGAACATACACGCACTTACACGTACTTACACGCACTTACATGCACTTACACACACTTGTATGCACGTGCACACACTTACACGCACTTACACGTACTTAGACGCACTTACATGCACTTACACGTACTTACATGCACTTAATCGTTCTTACACGCTATTACATGAACTTACTCGCACTAACACGTACTGACACGTAATTTCACGTACTTACATGCACTTACACGTACTTACACGTACTTACACGTACTTACACACACTTTCACACACTTACACACACTTATACGCAGTTACACGTACTTACATGCATTTACACGCACTTATACGCACTTACACACACAGACACCCTTACACACACTTACACGTACTTACACACACTTACACAAACTTACACGCACTTACACATACTAACACACACATAAATGCACTTACACGTACTTACACGTACCTACACACACTTACACACACTTACACAAACTTACACGTACTTACATGCACTTACAAACACTTACACGTACTCACACACACTTACACGCACTTACACTCACTTACACGCACTAACACACACTTACACACAATGACACAAAATCACAGGCACTTACACGCACTTATACAAACTTACTTGCACTTACACAAACTTACACGAACTTACACAAACTTACACGCATTTACACACAGTTACAGGTACTTACACACACTTACACGTACTTACACACACTTACACGAATGTACACATACTTACACGTACTCAAACGCACTTACACAAACTTACACGCACTTACACGCACTCACACGCACTTACACACACTTCCACCTACTTACACGCACTTACACATACTTACACACACTGACACACACTCACACGCACTTACACGAACTTACACAAACTTACAGGCACTTACATGCACTTACACACACTAACACGCACTTACACGCACTTACACACACTTACACACACTTACACATACTTACAAACACTTACACGCACTTCCATGCAATTACACGCACTTACACGCACTTACACGCACTTACACAAACTTACACAGACTGGCAGGCACTGGCACGCACTTACACGCACGTAAACGTACTTTCACACACTTACAGGCACTTTCATATACTTACACAAACTTACATGCACTTACACAACCTTACGAACACATACCCGCACTGCCACACACTTACACGCACTTACACACACTTACACATACGTTTACGTGCATACACGCACTCACACGCACTTACAGACACTGACACGCACTTACATACACTTACATGCATTTACACACACTTACACGTATTTACACCCACTCACATGTACTAACACGGACTTACATGTACTTACATGCACTTACACAAACTTACACAAACTTACACGCACTTACACGTACCTACACGCACTTACACGCACTTACACACACTTACACGAACTTACACGCACTTACATGCACTTACACACACTTACACGTACTAACACACACTTACACGTACTTACACCCACTCAGATGTACTAACACGGACTTACACGCACTTACATGCACTTACACAAACTTACACAAACTTCCACGCACTTACACGTACCTACACGCACTTACACGCACTTACACGCACTTACACAAACTTACACGCACTTACATGCACTTACACACACTTACACGTACTAACACACACTTACACGTACTTACACGCACTGGCACAAACTTACAGGCACTTACATGCACTTACACGCATTTATACGGACTTACAGAAACATACACATACTTGCACGCCCTTACATGTACTTACAAGCACTTACACGTACTTACATGCACTTACATGCACTTACACGCACTAACACAAACTCACACGCACTTACATGCACTTACACAGACTTACACACAGTTACACACACTTACACGCACTTACACAAACTTACACAAATGTACACGCACTTACACACACGTACACGCACGTACATGCACTTACACGCATTTGCACGCACTTACACGAACGTACACGCACTTACACGTACTTACATGCACCTACACAAACTTACACGCACTTACACGCACTCACGCACACATACACACACTGACACGCACTTACACACACCTATACGCACTTACACAAACTTACACGTACTTACACGCACATACATGCACTTACAGGCACTTACACACACGTACACGCACTTACACACACTGACACAGACTTACACGCACTCACACACACTTAGACGCACTTATACGCACTTACACAAACGTACACGTACTTACACGTAATTACACAAACGTACACGCACTTACACGCACTTACACGCACTCACACGCACTTACACGCACTTACTCACACTTACACGCACTTACAAGCACTTACACGTACTTACACGTACTTACACGCACTTACACGCACTCACACGCACTTACACGCACTTACTCACACTTACACGCACTTACAAGCACTTACACGTACTTACACGTACTTACACCCCTGACACGAACTCACATGTACTTACACACACTTACACAAACTTACACGCACTTACACGCAATTACACACACATACATGTACTTACACGCACTTACACCTACTTACATGCATTTTCACAAACGTATACGCACTTACACGTACTTACTCGAACTTACACGCACTTACACGCACTTAAACGCACTTACACGCACTTGCACGTACTTACACGCACTTAAACACACTTACACGCACTTACACGCACTTTCACGCACGGACACGAACTCACACAAACGTACCCGTACTTACACGCACTTGTATCCACTTACACACACTTATACGTACTTACATGCACTTATAGCACTTACATGCACTTACACGCACTTACACGCACTTACACGCACTTACACGCCCGTACACGCACTTACACGTACTTACACGCACTTACACACACTTACATGCACTTACACAAACATACACGCATTGGCACGCACTGGCATGCACTGGCACGCACTTACACATACTAACACGGACTTACATGCACTTATACGCATTTACACATACTTACACGCACTTAAACGTACCTACACGCACTTATACGTACTTACACGTACTTATACATACTTACACACACTTACACGAACTTACACAAACTTACATGTAATTACACGCACTTACACACATGTACACATACTTACACGCACGTACACATACTTACACACACTTACACGCACTTACACACACTTACACGCACTTATACGTACTGGTACACACTGGCACGCACTGGCACGCACTGGCACGCACTTACACCCACTTACACGCACGTTCAGCACTTACACGCACTTACACGTACTTACACGTACTTACATGCCCTTACACACACTTACTCACACTTACACGTACTTACACGCACTTACACAAACTTACACGCACTGGCCCGCACTCGCACACACTTACATGCACTTACATGCACTTACATGCACCTACATGCACTTACATGCACTTACACGTAATTACATACACATATACGTACTTACACGCACTTACACGCACTTGCACGCACTTACACGCACTTGCATGACTTACACGCACTTACACGCACTTACACGCACTTACACGCTCTTACACGTATTTACACACACTAACACGTACTTACACATAATTACACACACTTACACGAACATACACGCACTTACACGAACTTACACGCACTTACATGCACTTACACACACTTGCATGCACTTGCACACACTTACACGCACTTACACGTACTTACACGCACTTACACGCACTTACACGTACTTACGTGCACTTACACGCTCTTACACGCACTTACACGCACTTACACGCACTAACACGCACTTACACACATTTACACACACTTACATGTACTTTCACGCAATTATACACACTTACACACAATTACACGCACTTACCAAACAAACACGCACTTATACACACTTACACGTACTTACACACACTTACACAAACGTACACGAACGTACACGCACTTCAACGAACTTACACACACTTACTCATACTTACACACACTTACACAAACGTACATGCACGTACACATACTAACACACACTTAAACGTACTTACACGTGCTTACACGTACCTACACACACTTACACACACTTAGACGCACTTACACGCACTCACACGTACTTACACGCAATTACCCACGTTTACACACGCTTACATGTACTTACACACACGTACACGCACTTACACATTGTTACACGCACTTACACGAACTTACACGTACTTATACGCACTTACATGTACCTACACGCGCTTTCACACACACTCACACACTTCTACGCACTTATACAAACTTACACACACTTACACACACTTACACAAAATTACACATACTTACATGCACTTACAAACACTTACACATACTCACACACACTTACACGCACTTACACCCACTTACACGCACTTACATGCACTTACGCACACTGACACAAAATCAAAGGCACTTACACACACTTATACAAACTTACACGCACTTACACAAACTTACACGAACTTACACGAACTTACACGCATTTACACGCACTTACACGTACTTACACGCACTTACACGTACTTACACACACTTAAATGAATATACACATACTTACACGTACTCAAACACACTTGCACAAACTTACATGCACTTACACGCAATCACACGCACTTAGACACACTTCCACGTACTTACACACACTTACACACACTTAGACATACTTGCACGCACTTACACACACTTACACACACTGACACAAACTCACACGCACTTACACGCACTTATACAAACTTACACACACTTATACGCACTTACACGAACGTACACAAAGTTACAGGCACTTACACGCACTTACACACACTTACACACACTTACACACACTTACACACACTTACACACACTTACACATACTTACAAGCACTTACACGCACTTCCATACAATTACACGCACTTACACGCACTTACATGCACTTACATGAACTTACACAGATCGGCACGCACTGGCACGCACTTACACGCACATAAACGCACTTTCACACACTTACAGGCACTTATATATACTTACACAAACTTACACGCACTTACACAAACTTACACACACTTACCCGCATAGACCCACACTTACACGCACTTACACACACTTACACATACTTTTATGTGCTTACACGCACTCACGCGCACTTACAGACACTTACACACACTTACATACACTTACACGCATTTACACACACTTACACGTCCTTACATGCACTTACACAAACTTACATGAACGTACACGCACTTACACGTACATACACACACTTACACGCAATTACACGCACTTCCACGATAATACACGCACTTACATGCACTTACACATACTTACACGTACTAGCAAACACTTACACGCACTTACACGCACTGGCACGAACTTACAGGCACTTACATGCACTTACACACACTTATACGGACTTACACAAACATACACGTACTTACACGTACTTACACAAACTTTAATGCACTTACAGGCACTTACACATACTTACATGTACTTACACATACTAACACACACTTACACGCACTTACACACTTACATGCACTTATAGACACTTACACGTACTAACACACACTTATACGCACTTACACACACTGGTACGAACTTACAGGCACTTACATGCACTTACACACACTTATACGGACTTACACGAACGTACACGTACTTACACGCACTTACACAAACTAACATGCACGTACACGTACTTACACGTACTTACACGCACTCACACGTACTTACACGGACTTACACGCACTTACACGT
The DNA here is from genome assembly GCA_023375785.1 of Penium margaritaceum. Taxonomy (NCBI): domain Eukaryota; kingdom Viridiplantae; phylum Streptophyta; class Zygnematophyceae; order Desmidiales; family Peniaceae; genus Penium; species Penium margaritaceum. Next base: position 33,711 of record SZWC01020251.1, read on the forward strand.
ACCTACACATACTTACACGCACTTACACGCACTGATACACTGTGACACGAACTCACACGCACTTACACGCACTTACACGAACTTACACACACTTACACACACTTACACAAACTTACACAAACTTGCATGCACCTACACACACCTACAGGAACCTACACGCACTTACACGCACTTGCACGCACTTATACGAACGTATATGCACTTACACGTACTTATACGAACATACACGCATTTACACACACTTACACGCACTTACACACACTCACACGCACTCATACACACTTACACATGCTTACACAGTTACACGCACTTACACGCACTTATACGTACTTACACGCACTTACATGCATTTACACACAATTACACGCACTTATACATACGTACACACACTTACATGCACCTACACGCACTTACACGCACTTACACGCACTTACATGCACTTACATGAACTTACACGCACTTACACACACTCACACGCACTTACACGTACTTACACGCACTTACACACACTTACACAAACGTACACACACTTACATGCACATAAACAAACTTACACACACTTACACGCGCTATCATGCATTTACACGCACTCATATGCACTTACACGCACTTACACATACTTACACACACTTATACGCACTTTCACGCACTTACACGCACTTACACGCATTGACACAAACTCACACACACTTACATGCACTTACACGCACTTACACACACTTACACACACTTACCCAAACTTACACGCATTTACACACACTTACACACACGTACACGCACTTACATGTACTTAGACGCACTCACACACACTTTCACGAACATACACGCACTTACACACACTTACACGTACTTACACACACTTACACATACTTACACACACTCACACGCACTTACATGTACTTACACATACTTTCACGCATTTACATGCACTTACACACACTAACACGCACTTAAATGGTCTTACACACACTCACACCAACTCACACGCACTTACACGTACTCATACGTACTTACACACGCTTACACGCACTTACACAAACTTACACGAACTTACACGCACTTACATGCACATACACACAGGTACACGCACTTACATGCTCTTACACGCACTTACAAGAACATACACGCACTTACACGCACTTACACGAAATTACATGCACTTGTATGCACTTACACACACTCACACGCACTGACACGTACTTACACACACTTGTATGCACTTACACGTACTTACACACACTTTCACGCACTTACATGCACTTACACGTACTGGCACGAACTCACACAAGCTTACACACACTTACACGAACTTACACACACGTACACGTATTTACATACACTTACACATACTTACACGCACTTACACGCACTTATACGCACTTACACGTACTTACACGCAATTGCATACACTTGCACACACTTACACGCACTTACATGCACTTACATGTAATTACACGAATTTACACGCACTTACGCGCATTTACACACACTTACACGCACTTTCACGCACTTACACGAGCTTACACACACATACACGTATTGACACACTCTTACATGCACTTACACACACTTACACATACTTACATGCACTTACACGCACTTACACACACTTACATGCACTTACATGCACTTACACGTACTTACACGCACTTACACGCATTTTCACGCACTTACATGCACTTACACACACTTACACGCACTTAAACATAGTTACACGTACTTACACAAACGTACACGTACTTACACGTACTTATACACACCTACACACACTTACACGCATTTACGTGCATTTCCACGTACTAATACGAACTTACACGCACTTACACGTACTTACACGAACTTACACGCACTTACACACACTCACACGCACTCACACGCACTCCCACACACTTACACACACTTACACGCACTTACACGCACTTACACGCACTAACACAAACTCATACACACTTACACGTACTTATACGAGCTTTCACGCACTTACACGAACTTACACAAACTTACACAAAATTTCACGCATTTACCCGCACTTACACACACTTACACGTACTTACACGTACTTACACACACTTACACACACTTATATAAATGTACACATACTTACACGCACTTACACGCACTCACATGCACTGAAACAACTTACACACACTTACATGCACTTACACGCACTCACTCGTACTTACACGTACTTACACATAATTACACGCACTTACACGCACTTACACGTACTTACACACACTGACACGCACTTACACATACTGACACGAACTCACACACACTTACACGCACTTGTACAAATGTACATACACTTACACACACTTACACAAACTTACACAAGCTTACACGAACTTACACACACTTACACACACTTACACTCACTTACACGCATTTACACACACTTACACACATGTACACGCACTTACACGTACTTACACATACTTACACGCATTTACACGCACTAACACGCACTTACACGCACTTACACAAACTTACACGCACTGACATGCACTCGCACGCACTTACACACACTTATACGTGCTTACGCATACTTCCACGCACTTACACATACGTATACAAACTTACACGCACTTACACAAAATCACACGTACTTACACGCATTGACACGCACTTACACGTACTCATACATACTTATACGCGCTTACACTCACTTACACGTACTTACACGCACTTACACGCACTTACATGCACTTACATGCACTGACACAAGCTCACACGCACTTACACGCACTTTCACGCACTTATAGGGACTTACACACACTTACATACACTTACACATACTTACATGCACTTACACGCACTTACACGCACTTACACGTACTTACACGTACTTACACAAACTTCCACACACTTACACGCACTTACGTACACTTACATGCACTTACACACACTTACACGAACTTACATGCACTTACATGCACTGACACACACTTACACGCACTTACACGCACTTACACATACTTACATGCACTTACACGCACTTACACACACTTACACGTACTTACACATACTTACATGCACTTACACGCACTTATTCGCACATACACACTTACACACACTCACATGCACTTACATGATCTTACATGCACTTACATGCACATACACATACTCACATGCACTTACACGCACTTACACGCACTTACACGTACTTACACGCACTTACACGCACTTACACGCACTTATACACACTTATACATAATCACACAAACTCAAACATACTTACACGCACTTATACAAACATACAGACACTCACACGCACTTACACTAACTTACACGAACTTACACGCACTTACACACGCTTACACGTACTTACACACACTTACACACACTTAGACACACTTACATGCACTTACACGCACTCACACATACTTACACGCACTTACACAAACTTACACGCACTTACACGCACTTACATGTACTTATAAAAACTTACACATACTGGCACCAACTTACACGTACTTGCATGCGCCTACACACATTTACACGCACATACACATACTTACACGAACTTACACGCACTTACACAAACTTACACGCACTTACACGCACTGACACACACTTACACGTACTTACACGCAGTTAGACATACTTACACGCGCTTACATGCACTTACACGCACTTACACGCACTTACACGCACTTATAAGCATTAACATGCACTTATACATACTTACACGCACTTACACGCACTAACATGGACTTACACGTACTTACATGCACATATACGCACCTACACGCACTTACACGCACTTACATGCACTCATACAAACTTATACGCACTCACACGTACTTACACACATTTACACGCACTTACACACATTTACACGCACTTACACGCACGTACACGTACTTACACGCACTGACACGAACTCACACACACTTACACGCACTTCCACAAACTTACACACACTTACACGCACTTACACAAACTTACATTAACTTACACACACTTACACACACGTATATGCACTTACAAGCACTTATACGCACTTGCACGCACTTACACAAACGTACACGCACTTATACACGCTTACACAAACTTACACGTACTAACATGCACTTATACGCACTTATACGCACTCACACGCACTTACACGTACATACACAAAGTAACACGCACTTACACGCACTTACACAAACTTACACGCACTTACACGCACTGATATGCACTTACATGTACCAACACACACTTACACATGCATACATGCACTTATACGTACTTCAACACATTTACACACACTTTTACGTACTTACAGGTACTTACACGCACTTACACGCATTTACACACACATATACGTACTTCAACACACTTACATGCACTTTCATGTACCTACGCACACTTACACGCACTTACACGTACGTACACACACTTACATGAACTTGCACGCACTTACAGACACTTAAACGCACTTACACGCACTTACACATACTTACACGCACTTACACGCACTGACACAAACTTACACGCACTCACACGCACTTGCACACACTTACACGCAAGTAAACGCACTTATACGCACTTACATGCACTTATACGCACTCACACGCACTTACACGCACTTACACGCACTTACACGCACTTACACACACTTTCACGCACTCACACATACTTGCACGCACTGACACAAACTCACACGCACTTACACGCACTTACACGCACTTACACACAGTTACACACACTTACACTAACTTACACGTACTTACACGCACTTACACACGTGTACACGTACTTACACATACTTACAGGTACTTGCACGCACTTTCACAAACGTGCACGCACTTACATGCTCTAACACAAATGTACACGCACTTACACGTACTTACATGCACTTACACACACACCTACACACACTCACACGCACTTAAACACATTTATACACACTTACATGCACTTACATGTACTTACACAAACTTACACACACTGGCAGGCACTTACATGCACTTACATGCACTTACATGCACTTACACGCACTTACACGCATTTACATGCACCTACATGTACTTACACGCACTTACACGCACCTACACGCCCTTACACGCACTTACACGCACTTAAATGCACTTACACTTATTTTCACATACAGACACGCACTCACACGCATTAGCACGCACTAACACGTACTTACGTGCACTTACACACACTTACATGTACTTACATGCGCTTACACGCACTTACACGCACTTACACGTACTTGCATGCACTCACTCGCACTTACATGCACTTACAGGAATTTACACGCACTTACACGTACTTGCACGCACGTACACGCACTTACATGCACTTACATGTACTTACACGCACTTGCACAAATCTACACACACTTACACGCACTTACACACACTTACACGTTCTTATATGCACTAATACGCACTTACACATACTTACATGCACTTACACAAACTTACACACACTTACACGTACTTACACGCGTTTACATGCACTTGCACACACTTATACACACTGACACGCACTTACACATACTTAGACACACTTACAGGGACTTATACGCAGTTACACGCACTTATATGCACTTACACGCACTTACACGAACGTACACGCACTCACACACACTGACACATACTTACACGTACTTACACACACTTACACATACTTACACGCACTTACACGCACTTACACGCACATACACGCACTTACAAGCAGTTACACGAACTTACACGCACTTACACGAACTTACACGCACTTACACACACTTACATGCACCTACACGCACTTACACACACTTACACACACTTACACGCACTTACATGAACTTACATGCACTTACACGCACTTACATATACTTACACGCACTTACACGCACTTACACGCACTTTCACACACTGACACGAACTTACACGCACTTATGCGCACTTACACGCACTTATACGCACTTACACAAACGTACACGTACTTATGCGCACTTACACAAACTTAGACATACTTACACGCACTCACACACACTCACACGCACTTACATGCACTTACAAGTACTTACACGCGCTTACACGCATTCACACGTACTTACACGCACTGATACAAACTCACGCGCACTTACACGCACTTACATGCACTTACACACACTTACACACACTTATACAAACGTACACGCACTTACACGCACTTACACACACGTACATGGACTTACATGCACTTACACGCACTTACACGCACTTTCACGAACGTACACACACTTACACGTACTTACACGCACTTACACGCACTTACATGCACTTACACGCACTTATACGCACTTACACACACTTACAAGCACTTACACGTACTGACACGAGCCCACACAAACTTACACGCACTTACACGCATTTACATACAGTTACACGCACTTACACGCACTTGTACGGACTTAGACGCACTTACACGCACTTACACGCACTTACACGAACTTACACGCCCTTACATGCACTTGCGCGCCCTTACAGGCACTTACACGCACGTACACAAACTTACGCATACTAACACACACTAGTACGCACTGGCACGCACTTACACGCACTTACACGCACTTACATGCACTTGAACGCACTTACATGCACTTACACGCACTTACACACACTTACATGCACTTGTACGTACTTACACATACTTATACACACTTACACAAACTTACACAAACTTACAGGCACTTACACACACTTATACACACGTAAACGTTCTTACACGCACTTATACACACGTACACGCACTTATACAAACGTACATGCACATACACCAACTCACACGCACTTCCACATCTTACACGCACTTCCATGCACTTAAACGCACTTACACACACTTACACGCACTTGCACGCACTTACACGTACTTGCACGCACTTACACCACTTACACGCACTTACACGCACTAACACAAACTCACACAAACTTACACGTACTTACACGTACTTACACACACTTACACGCACTTACACGCACTTACACGCACTTCCACGCACTTACACACACTTACACGCACTTATACATACTTACACACACTTACACCCACTTACACACCCTTGCACACACTTACATGTACATACACACACTTACACGTACTTACAGGCACTTACAAGAACATACATGCACTGGCACACACTGGCACGCACTGGCACGCACTTACACGTACTTACACATACTTATACACACTTACACACACATACACATACTTACACGCATTTCCACGCACTTACATGCACTTACACATACTTACACACACTTAAACACACTTAGACGCACCTACACACACTTGCACACACTTACACGTACTTGCACGTACTTTCACACACTTACATGCACTTCACAAACTTACACGCACTTACACACACTTGCATGCACTTGCACACACTTACACACACTTGCATGCACTTGTATACACTTACACGCACTTATACCTACATACACGCACTTCCACGTTCTTACATGCACTTATACACACTTACATGCACTTACACGCACTTACACGCACTTACATGAACTTACACGTACTAACACACACTGACACGGACTTACACGCACTTACACGCACTTATACCCACTTACACGCACTTACACGCACTTACACACACTTGCATGCACTTGTATACACTTACACGCACTTATACCTACTTACACGCACTTCCACGTTCTTACATGCACTTATACGCACTTACATGCACTTACACGCACTTACACGCACTGACACGCACTTACACGCACTTACACGCACTTCCACACACTTACACACACTTACACGCACTTACACGCACTTACACGTACTTACACGCACTTATACGCACTTACACGCACTTACACCCACTTACACGCACTTACACGCACTTACTCGGACTTACACGCACTTACATGCACTTACACCCACTTACACGCACTTACACGCACTTACTCGGACTTACACGCACTTACATGCACTTACACCCACTTACACGCACTTACACGCACTTACTCGGACTTACACGCACTTACATGCACTTACACCCACTTACACGCACTTACACGCACTTACTCGGACTTACACGCACTTACATGCACTTACACCCACTTACACGCACTTACACGCACTTACACACACTTGCATGCACTTGTATACACTTACACGCACTTATACCTACTTACACGCACTTCCACGTTCTTACATGCACTTATACGCACTTACATGCACTTACACGCACTTACACGCACTTACATGAACTAACACGTACTAACATGCACTGACACGGACTTACACGCACTTACACGCACTTACACCCACTTACACGCACTTACACGCACTTACACACACTTACACATACTTACACGTACTTACACGCACTTACACGTACTTACACGCACTTCCACGTACTTATACGCACTTACACTGGTATAAGTGCGTGCAAGTGTGTGTAAGTGAGTGCAAGTGCGTGTAAGTACGTGGAAGTGCGTGTAAGACGTGGAAGTGCGTGTAAGTGCATGTAAGCGCGTATAAGTGCGTGTACGTTCGTATAAGTGTGTGTATGTGCGTGTAAGTACGTGTAAGTACGTATACGTGTGTATAAGTGCGTGTAAGTGCGTGTAAGTTCGTGTAAGTTTGTGTAAGTGTATGTAAGTGTGTGTAAGTACGTATACGTGCGTGCAAGTGCCTGTAAGTGCGTGTAAGTGCATGTAAGTGTGTGTAAGTGCATATAAGTGCGTGTAAGTGTGTGTAAGTGTGTGTAAGTGCGTGTAATTACGTCTAAGTGCGTATAAGTGCATGTAAGTGCATGTAAGTACGTGTAAGTGCGTGTAAGTGCGTGTAAGTGCGTGTAAGTGCATGTAAGTACGTGTAAGTGCATGTGAGTGCGTGTAAGTACGTGTAGGTGCGTGTAAGTATTCGTAAGTGTGTTTAACTGCGTGTAAGTGTGTGTAGGTGTGTGTAAGTGCATGTAAGTATGTGTAAGTGCGTGTACGTTTGTGAAAGTGCATATAAGTACGTGTAAGTATGTGTAAGTACGTGTACGTGTGTGTAAGTGCATGTAAGTACGTGTAAGTTTGTGTAAGTGTGTGTAAGTGTGTGTAAGTGCGTGTAAGTGCGTGTAAGTGCGTGTGAATTTGTGTCAGTGCGTCTAAGTGCGTGTAAGTACGTGAAAGTGCGTGTAAGTGCGTGTAAGTACGTGTAAGTGTGTGTATGTGCGTGTGAGTGCGTATAAGTGCGTGTAAGTGCATGTAAGTGCATGTTAGTGCATGTAAGTGCATGTAAGTGCATGTAAGTGCATGTAAGTGCATGTAAGTGCATGTAAGTACGTGTAAGTGCATGTAAGTGCATGTAAGTACGTGTAAGTGCGTGTAAATAAGTGTAAGTGTGTGTAAGTACGTGTGAGTGTGTGTAAGTGCATGTAAGTGTAAGTGTGTATAAATGCATGTAAGTATGTGTAAGTGCGTGTAAGTGCGTGTAAGTGTGTATCCGTGCGTGTAAGTTCATTTAATTTCGTGTAAGTGCGTGTAAGTACGTGTAAGTGTACGTAAGTGCGTGTAAGTGCGTGTAAGTGCGTGTAAGTACGTGTAAGTACGTGTAAGTGCGTGTAAGTGTGTGTAAGTGTGTGTAGGTATGTGTAAGTGTGTGTAAGTTCCTGTAAGTACGTGTAAGTGCGTGTGAGTTCGTGGCAGTGCATATAAGTACGTGTAAGTGCGTGTAAGTGCGTGTAAGTGCGTGTAAGTGAGTATAAGCGCGTGTAAGTATGTGTAAGTGCGTGTAAGTGCGTGTAAGTGAGTATAAGCGCGTGTAAGTATGTCTAAGTGCGTGTAAGTACGTGTAAGTGCGTGTAAGTGCGTGTATGTGTGTGTATGTGTATGTAAGGGCTTTTAAGTGCGTGTAGGTGTGTGTGAGTGTGTGTAAGTATGTGTAAGTTTGTGTAAGTTCGTGTAAGTGTGTGTAAGTGTATGTAAGTTTGTATAAGTGCGTGTAAGTGCGTGTGAGTGTGTGTCAGTGCATGTAAGTGCATGTAAGTGCGTGTAAGTAGGTGTAAGTGCATGTGAGTGCGTGTAAGTGTGTGTAAGTGCATGTAAGTTGGGGTAAGTGTGTGTGAGTGCGTGTAAGTGTATGTACATTGATATAAGTACGTGTAAGTGTGTGTAAATACATGTAAGTTCGTGTGAGTTCATGTAAGTTCATGTAAGTGCGTGCGAGTTTGTGTCAGTTTGTGTAAGTGTGTGTAAGTACGTGTAAGTGTGTGTAAGTGCGTGTAAGTGCGTGTGAGTGTGTATAAGTGCGTGTAAAAGTGTGTAAGTGCGTGTAAGTTTGTGTAAGTGTGTGTAAGTACGTGTAAGTTTGTATAAGTACGCGGAAGTATGTGTAAGTTCTTGTAAGTGCGTGCAGGTGTGTGTAAGTACGCGAAAGTGCGTGTACGTTCATGTAAGTGCTTGTAAGTATGTGTAAGTGCGTGTAAGTGCGTGTAAGTGCGTGTAAGTTTGTGTAAGTGCGTGTAGTTGCGTGTAAGTGCGTGTAAGTATGTGTAAGTGCATGTAAGTGCGTGCAAGTGTGTGTAAGTGCATGTAAGTACATGTAAGTATGTGTAAGTACGTGTAAGTGTGTGTAAGTACGTGTCAATGCGTGTATGTGTGTGTAAGTTCGTGTAAGTGCGTGTAAGTGCGTGTAAGTGCGTATAAGTGTGTGTAAGTGTGTGTAAGTGCGTGTAAATACGTGTAAGTACGTGTAAGTACATGGAAGTGTGCATGAGTGTGTGCAAGTGTATGCAAGAGCGTGTAAGTACATGTAAGTGCGTATAAGTAGGTGTAAGTGCGTGTAAGTTAATGTAAGTAAGTGTAAGTTTTTGTAAGTGCGTGTTAGTGTGTGTAAGAGTGTGTAAGTACGTGTAAGTACGTGTAAGTGTGTGTACGTTCGTGCAAGTGCGTGTAAGTGCATGTAAGTGCGTGTTAGTGCGTGTAAGTACGTGTAAGTGCGTGTAAGTGTGTGCAAGTGCGTGCCTGTATATGCCTGTGCATGCCAGTGCGTGTGAGTTGGTGTACGTGTGTGTAAGTGGGTGTAAGTACGTATAAGTGCGTATAAGGATGTGTAAATCTGTGTAAGTGCGTGTAAGTATGTGTAAGTGCATGTAAGTGCGTGTAAGTGCGTGTAAGTGCGTGTAAGTGCGTATAAGTGTGCCTAAGTGCGTTCAAGTGCGTGTAAGTTTGTGTGAGTTTGTGTCAGTGCGTGTAAGTGCTAGTAAGTACGTATAAGTGTGTGTAAGTACGTGTAAGTACGTGCAAGTGTGCGTAAGTGTGTGTAAGTGCGTTTAAGTATGTGTAAGTACGTGTAAATGCGTGTAAGTGTGTTTAAGTGCATACAAGTGCGTGTAAGTTTGTGTGAGTGCGTGTAAGTGCATGTACGTCCGTGTATGTGCGTGTAAGTGTACGTAAGTGCGTGTACTTGTGTATAAGTGCGTATTTGTGCATGTAAGTTCGTGTAAGCTTGTGTAAGTGCATGTAAGCGTGTGTAAGTGCCTATAAGTGCATGTAAGTGCGTGTGAGTTTGTGTGACTGCGTGTAAGTGCGTTTAAGTGCGTATCAGTGCGTGTATGTGCATGTAAGTATGTGTAAGTATGTGTAAGTGCATGTAAGTGCGTGTGAGTGTGTGTAAGTGCGTGTAAGTACGTGAAAGTGCATGAAAGTACGTGTAAGTGTGTGTAAGTACGTGTAAGTGTGTGTAATTGCATGCAAGTGCGTGTAAGTATGTGTAAGTATGTGTAAGTGCGTGTATGTTGTGGAAAGTACGTGTAAGTGTGTCTAAGTACATGTAAGTGTGTGTACGTGTGTGTAAAAGCGTGTAAGTGCGTGTAAGTCTGTGTAAGTGCGTGTAAGTGTGCGTAACTGCGTGTAAATGCGTGTAAGTGCGTGTGAGTTAATGTCAATACATGTAAGTGCGTGTAAGTGCGTGAAAGTGTGTGTAAGTATGTGTAAGTGCGTGTGAGTGTGTGTAAGTGTATGTAAGTATATGTAAGTGCATGAAAGTTTGTGTAAGTGCATGTTAGTGTGTGTAAGTGCGTGTAAGTATGTGTATGTGCATGTTAGTTTGTGTCACTGTGTGTAAGTGCGTGTAAGTGCGTACAAGTGCATGTAAGTGCGTGTAAGTGCGTGTAAGTGCGTGTAAGTTCATGTAAGTGCGTATAAGTACGTGTAAGTACGTGTAATTGCGTGTAGGTGCGTGTAAGTGCATGTACGTAGGTGTAAGTGCGTGTAAGTGTGTGTAAATGCATGTGAGTACGTGTAAGTACGTGTAAGTGCGTGTAAGTGTGTGTAAGTGTGTGTAAGTGCGTATAAGTGCGTGTACGTATGTGTAAGTACGTGTGCGTGCGTGTAAGTGTGTATCAGTGTGTGTAAGTGCGTGTAAGTTTGTGTAAGTGTGTGTAAGTGCGTGTACATTCATGTAAGTGCGTGCAAGTGCGTGTAAGTGCGTGTAAGTTTGTGTACGTTTGTGTAAGTCCGTGTAAGTGTGTGTAAATTCGTGTAAGTGCATGTAAGTACATGTGAGTTAGTGTCAATGCATGTAAGTGCGTGTACGTGCGTGTAAGTGTGTGTAAGTGCGTGTAAGTGCGTGTAAATGTGAGTAAGCATGTGTGAGTGCATGTAAGTATGTGTAAGTGCGTGTAAGTGCATGTAAGTTTGTGTAAGTGCGTGTAAGTGCGTGTATGTTCGTATAAGTCTGTGTAATTACGTGTAAGTGCGTGTAAGTGCCTATACGTTTGTGCCAGTATGTGTAAGTACGTGTAAGTGTGTGTAAGTACGCGTAAGTGTGTGTAAGTGCATGTAATTGCGTGTAAGTTCGTGTAAGTACGTGTAAGTGCGTGTCAGTGCGTGTAGGTGCGTATATGTGCGTATAAGTATGTGTTAGTTTGTGTAAGTGCGTGTAAGTACGTATAAGTCCATGTTAGTGCGTGTAAGTGCGTGTAACTACGTGTAAGTGCATGTAAATGTGTTTAAGTGTGTATAAGTGCGTGTAAGTGCGTGTAAGTGTGTGTAAGTGCATGTAAGCGCGTGTAAGTATGTGTAAGTCCATGTAAGTGCGTGGAAGTGCGTGTCAATGCGTATAAGTGCGTATAAGTTCATGTAAGTGCGTGTAAGTTGGTGTAAGTATGTGTAAGTGTGTGTAAGTGTGTGTAAGCACGTGCAAGTGCGTGTAAGTACGTGCTAGTACGTGCCAGTGCGTGTAAGTTCGTGTAATTGCGTGTAAGTGCGTGTAAGTACGTGTAAGTACGTGTAAGTGCATGTAAGTGCGTGTAAGTGCATGTAAGTATGTGTCAGTGTATGTGAGTGTGTATAAGTGCGTGTAAGTGTGTGTAAGTGAGTGTAAGTTTGTATAAGTTTTTGTAAGTTTGTGTAAGTGCGTGTAAGTGTATGTAAGTTTGTATAAGTGTGTGAAAGTGTGTATAAGTGCATGTAAGTGCGTATAAGTATGTGTAACTACGTGTAAGTTGGTGTAGGTGCGTTTAAGTACGTGTGAGTGTGTGTAAGTACATGTAAGTGCATGTAAGTTCGTGTAAGTGCGTGTGAGTGCGTGTAAGTGTGTGTAAGTACGTGTAAGTGCATGTAAGTGTGTGTAAGTGCGTGTAAATGCATGCACGTTCGTGTAAGTTTGTGTAACTTTGTGTAAGTGCGTATAAGATTGTGTAAGTGTTTGTAAGTGTGTGTGAGTTCGTTTCAGTATGTGTAAGTGTATGTAAGTGCATGTAAGTGTGTGTACATGGGTGTAAGTGCGTGTGAGTGCATGTAAGTGAGTGTAAGTATGTGTAAGTTTGTGTACGTTTGTGTAAGTGCGTGTAAGTGCGTGTACATTTGGCCAAGTGCGTGGAAGTGCATGTAAGTGCGTGTAAGTGCGTGTAAGTTTCACGCACTTTCACACACTGACACGAACTTACACGCACTTATGCACACTTACACGCACTTATACGCACTTACACAAACGTACACGTACTTATGCGCACTTTCACACACTGATACGAACTTAGACACACTTATGCGCACTTACACGCACTTATACGCACTTACACAAACGTACACGTACTTATGCGCACTTACACAAACTTACACATACTTACACGCACTCACACACACTCACACACACTTACATGCACTTACATGTACTTACACGCACTTACACGCACTCACAGATACTTACACGCACTGATACAAACTCACGCGCACTTACACGCACTTACATGCACTTACACACACTTACACACACTTATACAAACGTACACGCACTTACACGCACTTACATACACATACATGCACTTACATGCACTTACACGCACTTACACGCACTTTCACGAACGTACACACACTTACACATACTTACACGCACTTACACGCACTTCCATGCACTTACACGCACTTATACGCACTTACACACACTTACAAGCACTTACACGTACTGACACGAGCCCACATAAACTTACACGCACGTACACGCATTTACATACAGTTACACGCACTTACACGCACTTGTACGGACTTAGACGCACTTACACGCACTTACACGCACTTAAACGAACTTACACGCCCTTACATGCACTTACGCGCCCTTACAGGCACTTACACGCACGTACACAAACTTACGCATACTAACACGCACTAGTACGCACTGGCACGCACTTACACGCACTTACACGCACTTACATGCACTTGAATGCACTTACACGCACTTACACGCACTTACACACACTTACATGCACTTGTACGTACTTACACATACTTATACACTTACACAAACTTACACAAACGTACAGGCACTTACACACACTTATACACACTTAAATGTTCTTACACGCACTTACACACACGTACACACACTTATACAAACGTACATGCACTTACACGCACTTACACCAACTCACACGCACTTCCACATCTTACACGCACTTCCATGCACTTAAACGCACTTACACACACTTACACGCACTTGCACGCACTTACACGTACTTGCACGCACTTACACCACTTACACACACTTACACGCACTAACACAAACTCACACAAACTTACACGCACTTACACGTACTTACACACACTTACACGCACTTACACGCACTTACACGCACTTCCACGTACTTACACACACTTACACGCACCTATACGTACTTACACACACTTACACCCACTTACACACCCTTGCACACACTTACATGTACATACACGCACTTACACGTACTTACAGGCACTTACACGAACATACATGCACTGGCACGCACTGGCACGCACTGGCACGCAATTACGCATACTTACACATACTTATACACACTTACACGCACATACACATACTTACACGCATTTCCACGCACTTACATGCACTTACACATACTTACACGCCCTTAAACACACTTAGACGCACCTACACACACTTGCACACACTTACACGTACTTGCACATACTTTCACACACTTACATGCACTTCACAAACTTACACGCACTTACACACACTTGCATGCACTTGCACACACTTACACACACTTGCATGCACTTGTATACACTTACACGCACTTATACCTACTTACACGCACTTCCACGTTCTTACATGAACTTATACACACTTACATGCACTTACACGCACTTACACGCACTTACATGAACTTACACATACTAACACGCACTGACACGGACTTACACGCACTTACACGTACTTATACCCACTTACACGCACTTACACGCACTTACACACACTTGCATGCACTTGTATACACTTACACGCACTTATACCTACTTACACGCACTTCCACGTTCTTACATGCACTTATACGCACTTACATGCACTTACACGCACTTACACGCACTTACATGAACTTACACGTACTAACACGCACTGACACGGACTTACACGCACTTACACGTACTTATACCCACTTACACGCACTTACACGCACTTACACACACTTGCATGCACTTGTATACACTTACACGCACTTATACCTACTTACACGCACTTCCACGTTCTTACATGCACTTATACGCACTTACATGCACTTACACGCACTTACACGCACTTACATGAACTTACACGTACTAACACGCACTGACACGGACTTACACGCACTTACACGCACTTGCACCCACTTACACGCAATTACACGCACTTACACACACTTACACATACTTACACGTACTTACACGCACTTACACGTACTTACACGCACTTCCACGTACTTATACGCACTTACACTGGTATAAGTGCGTGCAAGTGTGTGTAAGTGAGTGCAAGTGCGTGTAAGTACGTGGAAGTGCGTGTAAGACGTGGAAGTGCGTGTAAGTGCATGTAAGCGCGTATAAGCGCGTATAAGTGCCTTGTGACTTGTGCCTTGTGCCTTGTGCCTTGTGCCTTTTGCCTTGTGCCTTTTGCCTTGTGCCTTGTGTCTTGTGCCTCGTGCCTTGTGCCTTGTGCCTTGTGCCTTGTGCCTTGTGCCT
>SZWC01020252.1:0-50118 GCA_023375785.1 Penium margaritaceum
TTGCAACCAAATTGTGGGAATGCGGCTACCATGGCATGCTGCAGAAGCAGGTCCAAAGTTGTGGACCAATGAAACTTGGAGATCGCGCATTCATGTTGGTCTATTCATTTTCGGTGAGGCTGGTTGTCGTCAGTTTTGGTGGTTGGTTCAACTCAACGACTGAAACTGACCAAAGTGGTGACTGCTAAGAATCTTTTCCACTTCAGTTGGTTGAGTTGCGAGCGTGCAACAGTTTCATGCTGTTTTAGCGGGGAAAAATGAACGGACCGTCGTGACTATAGCGAGGTATCTCTCACTTTCACATTTCTCTCTCGCATCCTGCATGTTTGTCCACACTAGTGAAGTGTACGACCGTGTGTGCTTATCAAGAAGTTAGCCAAAAAATTCCAAGTGCCTAAACAGGACAAATCCCATTTACTATGGACAACATACCACAAGAAGTACAGGAGTAGCTCCTCGCCATCGGATTTTTCATTTGCATTTACTCCACCCTCCCCTAGTATTAGGAAGAGAGTTGATGGCGGAGCTACTTTCTCGCAAGGCCAATGCCATGTAGGTGTACGACATACTTGGTCTTGATCCATGGCGTTTTGAAAAGATTGTCCAAGTGTTGGAGATAGCTGGGTTGCAGCCGGCGATCCATATTTCCACCGAGGAATCCGTGGTGATGTACCTTTCTCAGATGTTGGGAGGAAAGAGACAAAGGTGCTTAAACGAGACTTTTCAACACTTGAAGGAAACAATCGGTTACCATTTCGTTCGAGTGATGCAGCGTGTTCTGGAGATTGCGCCAACTGTCATCACACTTTCTAGTGGAAATGGCGTGCTGTCAAAAATTACGCACAACACCCGGTTTATGCCATGGTTGAAGGATAGCATTGGAGTTGTGGATGGAACCCACATTCCCAAGTGGGTACCTTTGGATTAGCAATAAAGGTACTGGAATCGTAAAGGCCAGAAGACGTAGAACGTCATTGTTGTGGGGAGGTGAATCGTCTCATCGTTGATGAGACGGTTGTGTGGGTGCACGAAGGTTGGGAGGGGGGAGCACATAATGCACGAGTCTATTGACATTATTTTCTTGTAAGATTCAAATTGTCAGAAGGAAAGTATTTTCTTGTTGATGTTGGATACCCGCTGTCGATGGAGATTTTGACACCAGACCATGGTGTGCGCTACCATCTAAGAGAGGACCCCATGACTGGCAAAGAGAACATTCTTAAGACACCCTCTGAATCATTCAACATGCTCCATTCATCGCTGTGCATGACAGCAGAAGCACGTGATTATACAGCTCAAGCATAAGTTCAAGACACTCGCCGACATGGAGGGTTACTCTCTAGTTGCACTGGCTCACATAGTTATCGCGTGTTGTGTTCTGTACAAAATGTTTATTATGGTGGCTGCTGAGGAAGGGGGTACGTGGATGAGTTCTGATTAAACATTAAGGCTGCTAGAGCTTGGCTTCCTGCAACAGATGAGGCAGTGGATGATGCTAATGCACCTATTGGTACTAGGGCATTTTTTTATCGTCTTGCATATGAGATGTACCTTGACTATGTGACCAGAAGGGCTGACCAGCTATAGTGAAGTTGTCATTATCCATCTTTCAAATTACAACACTCATTCCCCATGTTGGGTCTTTTGTTATTCTACATTGTATGTATTCTGCTACAATTGTGGTTGCACATAGAAGTCATAACGTAACATTCATAAGGTATGAGTTTTACGTTTTAAAACGTAAACCGACACATGTGAAAGAAGGCAGAGAACAAAGGAAGAGATACATCAACTTCTTATCGAATCAATATCATGCATCACTCAAGCACAGGGGTGTTATGAGACCTTCTCTTAGCAAAGTAACCCTCATTATATGCCCCACAAGCCTCAACACTCAGTTTAGCTACTTTACAACAGGTACATTTGTCCAGTCACGGATGTGCATCAGCACATAACGAAGCATGAAAACGGTGATGAAGGGGAACACTCATCCATGACCATGTAGATGAACGTCCATGCTTCACAGTGGGCCTGCACAAACAAAACCAGAGAACCACAGTTAGAACAATGAGTAATACTTTCCCACCCATGATCAACGTGAAATGAGAAAATCTACAATGTGACAATACTAACCATTAACGCGCCCACTTATCTTGGGTGGCGGCGTCAGCAAGGAAAAACCACTCATCCCTACGTGGCTCCGTGCTGCTTTGCTGCATGTTTTGTGCATTCTTCTCGGAAGGCACATTCAGCTGTTTCATGACGATTTCACAGGCCATTTCCATCCAGCGTGTAGTTTCAAAGCCATGCATGCGCTTAAGGTATGTGGCCAGCGTAAGTACCGCATGAGGAAGGCTCCCACCGGCACTCAAGCCAGATCGCCCACGCCCAAGACCTTCACCGATACCCTCTTCCAACACCACCTACACAAGAGGGTTGAACTCACCCGCTCTTGTATTGACAGCCCTAGGCCCACCCCCACCAACACCATCACCACTAGCTACACAAGTTCCTCTCACACCCGGCCCACCCCCCGCTGTACCACCATCGCAGGCACCACCCAAACAGCCACCTCAACCCCAGAAGTGATGATTTTTGTGAGCATGCAGCGGCAAAGCCACCGCATGCTCTGATGCAGCGAGGGGGTCCCCTGCTGCCGTAGGATCCTTTATGTCCAGTAAGCATTCCTTGTATACTTTGTTGAAAAACTAGCAGAAGCAAGAATTGTGGAGTTGAATCTTGTTAAAAGTACAAGTATTGCACAAGGAACAACAGCTTTACAAACAGCTCAGCTCTGCGCTCTGACATAAATCCTGGCCCTTAACTGGGGTGCAACGCCTTGCTAGGCCGCCAAGGCCGTCAAAGCAAGGGTCTCGACACAGTCACCATCGCAAGAGTGAACGGCCTTCAGGATGTCAGGGCGTCCTCCTCCCAGGTTGGCAGGCCTTGCCAGGTTTACAGGAGTCTTGGAAGGATTGACCTCCTCCCAGGCTGGCAGAGCTTGCCCGGCTTACAGGGATCCTAGACGGATCACCAGCATCGACCTCCACCCAGGATGGCACGCATGTGCCAGGCTTACAGGGGTCTTGGGAGGAATTTCAGCAACATCTTGGTTGAAGGTTCTCCGGTGCTAAGGCATGGAGCCTTGCACATGGTCTTGGAGATTGTATTGGAGATACTAGAGGTGATGAATCTCGAGATGCTAGGATACTGGAAAGTGGTAGAACCTTCGCCTTTTATACTTCAGGTCCTGGCAAGTTGACCACCTGAACGAGAAGCTTCCTCCAAGTTGTTTAGGTTTGCTGTCACCTCTGCCTTACTCTGGAGAAGCTTCCATCCAGTAGAAGCTTCCTTCAGTTCTGGAGTCTTACTGGCACCTGTGCTGCTCTACGGGGAAGCTTCCTCCTTGAGGAAGCTACATCAGGTCTTCAGGTGAAACTTCACCTGAAGGTTCCTTGCTCATCAGGCCTTCCTCTCAGGATCGTTGATGTTACCATGCTGCAACATCACGTCCATCGATCAGGATCCAAGGGTCTAGGCTTCATGCACGGTTGAGATGATGCTGTACTGGCTTTTGTTCAGGCTACATGTTGCCTGTCCAGTCATCAGAAGCCCCTCTTGACCTGAGTGCCTATGTTGCACTATGCAGGTCTGTGTTGCCAGAAGCATGCGCTCTCATCATGTGCATGCTTGTCCATAAAGCGCCTTTCACACTCTTTAAGGCTGCTCTCCAGAGAAAATGTGGAACTTCTCCATCAAGATTCTCAGCCGAGTGGCACCCGGTAGATTCACGGAAAAATCCGTAAAATCCTCTAAGAGCCTCCGACTGGAGTGCCGTCTGTGCCATGCTCAAGCAGTATATCAGTACAGTTATCGCTCACTCCAACACTCCCCCTCGATAATTGTGCTGATGAATCGATGCGTGTACACCATCATCGAGAGGGTAGAAGAGGAGGAATAAGGCCGTTGAATTTTTTTGAACACTCGGTTGGTCCTTCCGGCTCCACTTGGGTGCAGGAACTCCGTTGGGATTTTTTTGGTGAATCTGTAAGTCAAAAAAATTGAGCATCACCTTTTCTAGCTCGTTTTTGGCTCCTCCGGGACTCATGGGCGCCTTTTTGTGTTTGGAGCACATGGATAACTCCCAAAAGGTTTGGGTGAGGTTGGTGTCACCTCCCTTTTGTGGTCTTTTGTAGTTTCTTGTAGGTAAAGCAACTCTCTGGTTACATGCACCGTGCCCCTCATGCACTCGGTTGAGGCTATGCTGTATGAGGTGGCGACTGCATTGCGGGACCATCGATGGGACCATGTAGTGGGACCGCTGCTGGGACCGCCGATGTGAGAAGTGGCATGGGAGAGTATAAAAGGTTGCTGTCTTTAGTCAGAGATGCAACCTCCATGATGCCTCCCCCTATAGTCTTAGCCAGCTGCTGTACTGTTGCACTCTGCTCTACTGCTTTGGCGGTCCAGCTGATATGGAGTCCTTGTGCCATGACTGGGTCACATGTGGTGCCCTTCCAGTCCTTCACACCAAGTTCTTGGTCGATTTTGCGACTCTGCTAGGCGAGTAGGGCGTTTCTGTTGCGTCTGGACGGCCGTCCTGCCCTTTTTGTCGCCTCACTTCTGTCCTGGCTTCTCACAATCCACTGGAGCAGTTTTCGCGTCGCTCCATCGAATCCATGGGGATTCTTCCAATCTCCACGGATTCCGTCGCTTTCGTCCTGGGATTCTGGAGCCCGCTACTCCTCACCGACAGCAGTTTTCCCCTTTTTTTGGTTCGCTCTCTGGCCGGGCTCTGGATGGCCGGGCTGCCCCCGCCAATCCGTGGCGAGCGGATTGCATGGCGCGGGCTTTGCGCCAACCGCTGCCTTCTTCTTTTCTTCTCCCCTTTTTTTTGTCTTCTTGCTCGTCGGCTGGTCTGGCCCGCTCGCGTGGGCCCGCCTGCCGAGGGCCTCCCCCTCGCTTTCCGCCGCCATCTTGAAGCTTTGCGAGGAGCCCTGCCGTCGCGGCAGGGCTTTGCTTTGGTCAAGGCTGCCGTCGCGGCAGGTGCCCTGCCGCGGTCGAGGCTACTGTCACGGCAGCTGCCGCTGGCCCAGCTTGCCATCGCGGCGAGCTGGGGCAAGGTCTAACGAGGAACTCCCCCTCCCCCTCGCTTGGCAGCCAGCCGATGAGCTGGCACTACTTCGCACAAGGGAGGATCTGTTTCACTCGCGCGAGCGAGCGATTCAAGCTCTCTCTTTTTCTTTTCCTTTCTTATTCTTTCCAGCAGGTACTTCGCTCTTGGCTTTGCTGTCCTCGCCAGATCCTTAAGGTGATTGGACAGCCTGCACGAATAGCAGCGCCAGCAGCCAGGAGTTTTTTCTTTTTTTGACTGGCTGGTCTGGTCTGCGAGGGCCCACCTGCTTTTGAGACAGCATGACCCTCCCCCTCGCTCTCCTTTTCGTCGCTTTGCAGCCTCATGAGCTGGCAAAGCAGAGCACCTGTTTCGCTCGCGCGAGCGAGCTGCCCTCTGGTATTTTTTTGGTCACGCTGTTCTGAGAACGCAGTTCACGTGGCAAACTCTGCAGCTCCTCGTGCTCGTCGATATGATGATGTCATCAGGCAGCTTCGACAAAAACTTGGACGGAAAGTGGTCAGGTATGCTGATTGCACTTTGGTAAAGAAGGTGCGAGGGGTGCTGCTACAGATGTTGCAGAAGCATCTGCTGCTATCGGCTGCAATTTTGCATTTCTCTTGGCATGGCCTCCACTGCTGGTCGTTTTTTACTCCCTCCGCCTGGTCTACACGGTCACCAGTCAGCCTTTCCTTGTTTTTTGCTGAAGCGGCCCGCTACATCATGCAGCCTTACTTCATACTGCTAAGGGGCGGAGGATTGCTTCGGGTCAGGTACTTGACCTAACCTAATTCATTCCCTTCTTAGCAGCACAATGAGGTGCTCTCATGAGCTTCCAGAAGTTGCTCCCTTAACTGTGCAGTCCTTCCACTGCCCTCCCTACAATGGCCATGCTTTATATCTCTTGCACCAAAAAACGGGTGACAGTGGTCGGCTTGTTGCTCCCTTGTATGGGGAAGTGAGAGCATGTGTCCTTGCCTCCATCGACAATGGCAAGCATTTCTCCATGGCTCTCGGCGGAGGACAGAGGAGAAAATTGGCAACATCTGCTTTTCTCCTTCTCTCCCCCTTTCTTCCACAATATTGACTACACGCTGATGATTTGTGGCAGGATCAGAAGTCATGACGTCAGGAATCTCTATTTCTATCCATTTGCCATGGAGATTGTTGCTTTCTCAGACCTCATCCCCCTCATGGGTGAATATCCGGATTGTTGTGGATGCACTCAAGGCCCTGCACATCTACTACCACACGATTGATAAGAGTGTGATATTCTCCACCGGCTCCTTGTTCGTGGAATGATGCTGTCACACATGCCACCTCCACGAGGTGGGCTTATTGCAATTGTGGAGCATGACTCCAACTCGCATGCCACCTTCAATAAGGTGGGCTTACTGCCATCACCTGCCAACACGGCAGAAATGTTGGTCATGGAGCAAAGCCCCACCTCGCATGCCACCTTCGTGAGGTGGACTTACTACAACAGCCTGCCGACACGGCATGATCCACGCATGCCACCTGTCAAGGGGTAGGCTTATTGCAACCACCTGCCGATACGACAAGAATCTTTTCCTTTCTTCCTCTCCCCTTCAGCGTGACACGACTTTTCTCGTGGACGCACTGTCGCTTTGGATCAAGAGTAGTGCTGCTGGCATAAGTGTCTTCGTCATAGCAACTCTGACGGAGAGGGTCTCGTGGCTGCTCTTAGCCAAACAATAAAGCAAGGTATTCAGCTTCTGCTACTGATGTACCAGATCCACACAAGAAAGGATGTGGACCTCCTCCACTATCATGGAGGAATTCTTCTCCGTCCTCTCCTCCTTTTACAAAGGTTTGGATGGATATGATCAAACAGCTGATTGGAGTCTTAATGCTCCACGTACACCCTCAAGGCCATGTTCAGTGCCATGAGGTATTCCAGTTGCCGTGGGCTCCTGCCAAGAGCCTTCTTGACATTTACAGCCACCACTGTTGCTTTCACTTTTGTGTGCTACCAAAGGAGCTCTTATCCCTTCTCAACTGTTTTTTAGACGCTCCCCTCCCTTTTTTTCCTCCTTTTCTTCCGCTTCCTTTGTTGCCCGATCTGTGACTGACAAAGGGCAGTGTTGATGCGGACGCATGAAGCCGAGCTACTGCTAAGGCACTTAGCCTTGTTGCAGTTATGGAGACACCGCCGCTGATGGTGGTGGCCTCACTTGCTATTACCACCACATTGTTCATTCCATTGACCGCATTGAGGTATGCTCAGAACTACGAAGCTCTTTTCTCTGAATTAATCTTGCTTGTGGTTTCATCCAAGAGCTAGACGAGCTGGATGTACAACGCCAATGTGTGCAGTGCTTTCCACACAAGGATGTTGTTCTCGTTGGCATCGGAGCTCTTCCACATCGATTTGTTGCCAACATACTCTGCTCCCATGCTTGGAGATGCTTCTTCTGATCTCTTCATGGAGGACATTGTCTGGTGACCCAACTGCGTGGGCCACATTTTCCTCCAAGCCTTGATAAGCCTTGCCTTGTGTGGTCAATGGAGGGACCCACAGAGAGCACTGTTGAAATTATGCCATGGGTGGCACCATCGAGGCAGGTTGTGGCTGTCAAGCCACAAATGGCTGTGACATGCCTCCATGTAATGGTGGAGACAGCTGCACTTGTGGAGGTATGGCTGGTTGCACGATGAGAGGAGGACTTGCTTCAGGCTAATATAAAGACAATGAACTCTGATGCCACCGCATCTGCTGCTGTTGCTGTGGTTGGTGCTGAAGTTGCTGTTTTTGAAGCTGTTGTTGCTTAGTCCACATGAGTTGCTTTTGAATCAATGGAATTTGGGCTACTTAAGCTGCATGATACTGTTGTAGCTCTTTGACTACAATGCTTGAGCTGCATAGGTAAGCTACTCTTGTTGAAAAAGGAGCCCTTGAGCAACAATCTGCTGCCTCAGCGCCTCCCTCTCTTGCTCCATAGCTTGACGTGTTGCGGTTTTTTGCTGTACCATACGTTGTGCCACCTCAGCCAAGTATTGCACCTCTGCAGCTTGGCGTTGTGCGTGGTCTACGACGTGGCTCTACTTTGTCTCTAGTTGAGTGCTTGTAAGGGACTGATGGAGAACGTCTCCACCACGGACATAGTCCGCTGCCATTACTGCATGCTCAGCAGCTTGACGTATTGTTGTTTGTTGAAGCATGCGTTCCGCTTCTTCAGCCAAGCGCCTGGGCTCTTCAGCTCCTAGAATTGGCTCTACCACATGGAAGCTGTCTCTTGAGCTCATGGGCAGATTTGGATCCATTGATAGATGGTGAGATGGTGCAGCATGATCACTATTGTTTTCTCTCTCCATCGTGCTCTTCTCGCCTTGGACTTGTGTAGGTTGAGCGCCACGTCCAACATCTACACTACACCTCATGAAGAAAAACGAATGTTGTCTTCCCTCCATGCTCAAGCTGCTGCTGCAGATCCTCTTACTAAGATCATGATTCTGCTGCTTATTTAATATTACGGGCATGGTATACTCTTTATCTTGTGCAAGCCGAATAGCACAAAGGCCGATTGCGCTGCACACTTCAGAGAAGGATAATTTTGCTCCTCCTCAAGCTTTTACAGGGATGGTGAAGGATTGCTTCACCAATCCACACAGTTGCTGCTGCAATTGCTGCTGCACTGGCTGGACATGGAGTCTACTACTCTGATACCATGTTGATTTTTTTAGCTTGCAGTGGCAAAGCCATCGCATGCTCTGATGCAGCAAGGGGGTCCCCTGCTGTCGTAGGATCTTTTATGCCCAACAAGCATGCCTTGCATACTTGGTAGAAAAACTAGCGGAAGCAATAATTGTGGAGTTGAATCTTATTAAAAGTACAAGTATTATGCAAGGAACAACAGCTTCACAAACAACTCAGCTCTGTGCTCTATCATAACTCCTGACCCTAAACTGGGGCGCAATGCCTTGCTAGGCCGCCAAGGCCGTCAAAGCAAGGGTCTTGGCACAGCCACCGTCGCAACAGTGAATGGCCTTCAGGATGTCAGTGCATCCTCCTCCCAGGCTAGCAGATCTTACCAGGCTTACAGGGATCATGGAGGGATCGACCTCCTCCCAGGCTGGCAGAGCTTGCCCGACTTCCAGGGATCTTACAGGGATCACCAGCATTGACCTCCACCCAGGGTGAGCACACAAGTGCCAGGCTTAGAGGTGTCTTTGGAGGAACTCCAGTAGCATCTTGGTTGAAGGTTCTCCAGTGCTAAGCCATGGAACCTTGCACATGGTCTGGGAGATTGTACTGGAGATACTAGAGGTGATGAGTCTGGAGATGCTAGGATACTGAGAAGTGGCAGGACCTTTGCCTTTTATACTTGAGGTCCTGACAAGTTGACCACCTGAACAACAAGCTTCCTTCAACTTGTTTAGGTTTGCTGTCACCTCTGCTTTACTCTAGAGAAGCTTCCATCCAGTGGATGCTTCTTTCAATTCTGGGCTCTTACTGGCACCAGTGCTGCTCCAAGGGGAAGCTTCCTCCTTCAGGAAGCTTCATCAGGTATTCAAGTTAAACTTTATCTGAAGGTTGCTTGCTCATCAGGCCTTCCTCTCAGGATCGTTGATGTTACCATGCTGCATCATCAGGTTCGTCCATCAGGGTCCGCAAGAAACTTACACTAGATTGACCCATGAAGATCCAAGGGTCTACGTTATATGCACAATTGAGATGGTGTTGTGGTGGCCTCTTGTTCAGGCTGCATGTAGCCTGTCCAGCCATCAGAAGCCCCTCTTGACTTGAGTGCCTATGTCACACTATGCAGGTCTGTGCTGCCAGAAGCATGCACTCTCACCACACGCATGCTTGTCCATAAAGCAACTTTCACACCTTTTACGGTTGTGTAGCGGGAGGGCCGGCTCGGCCCTCCCTCCTCGCTGAAGCAAGGGGTGGTTGCGCACCACCCCTTGCGTCAGCGAGGGCTGGCCGATGGCCAGAACTTCACTGGCCACCAGCCAGCTGGCTGCCAGCCAATTGAACGGCCGGCGGCCGGCCAAGTGACCGGCCAGCCACCAGCCAGCCAGCCGCCAGCCGCCGATCGCGGCCTCAGCCCGATCGGCGGCTGAGGGGCCACGAGGGCCTCGAGGGCGAGGCCTGGTGGCCTCGTGCCCTCCCCCCCCCCCTTGCCCTCCTTGTAGCGAGAAAGCAAGGACGAGGGATAGGGGGAGCGAGGGTAAGAGCGAGGAGCGAGGAAAGCGCACGAGAGGATTCGGCGCAAAATTGCGGATCGTGCCTCGCACGCGATGATTTTGTGCCAACGCGTCAAAAACGAAACGTTAGTTCGTTTAGGATGAACTATGAGTTTCGAAACCGGAAAACTCGTGCGAATGCACGAGTTTGAGGTAAAAATCTCACGTTTGGGTCCCAAAACTAGGAAGATGGGCCTCCGGAGACTCGAAATGTTCGAGTCTCCCTGCACTGGGTCGTTGATGACGATTGCCCCTCAAACATGTGAAAGGGGTAAACCTTTGACGCGGACTGAGAACGCCATTCCGTGAACTCCGACAACAACTTCAGAGCAGGAGCTGGAGACTCGACCTGTTACAGTGGTTCTCAGAGCCACACGACCCCCGCAACTAAGGGTTTGACGGAAACAGTGGCTACGTTTTATATAAAATGTTGCCGACAGCTACAAGCAGTAGCAGAAACGCCAGAAGGGACTATGGCATCCATACTTCACGCATTGAAGTGCCATAAAGTGCATTGGAGAGCTAGAAAAAATCTTTACTTGATGGTGCCACTTCCTTCCAGCCTCTCCTCACTTCGAAGGAGCTAGGAGGATTTTTTGGGATGGGGTGGGGAGTTCCCACCTCCAAAAACCACCAAATCTTCCTCATTTCCAAAACTCCTTCCTCCCTCCCTCATCCAAAAATTGGGACAACACCCTTTCTCAAAATTAGGGACTCTCACGGCCTGAGAGCACCCGAAAAAGGAGGAGGGTGTTATCTTGAAGGGTTTTGACCGCATCCAAATGCCGCCGGCTCAAGGAAGACGTCGTCCTAGAACGCAAGAAGCATCAAAGAGTGTGAAGCCCAAGAAAGACAGAAGACAAAGGGACGACAAGAAGTTAGAAGAGGGATTGAAGGAGTTCCTAGGACTTGCTAGAAATTCTTCTCCTTTCTTTGTCCTTGTTCTGTGAGTGGCACTCAAATTTGTTTTTGTCATTTCCTTGTACTCTAATTTTTTGTTTCCCTAGGTACTAGCCCTTGCCAGTCGTTGTGAGTCACGGCTTAGGAAGACTAGTTCCAAAAACCACGTCTTTGTGCCGATGTGGCGGCCTGGGAACATAGAAATTAAATTTATACTTCCCTCACGGATCGTGAGAGCAAGACTTAGGAGGTGACTCCTCCTCAAAGTTGTGGGATGACCCTCACAATGATCTTCACGTGCTAGTTGCACAGGCAACGAGATGACAAGTGCCACATTGTCCAAGACCAACAAGTGCAAGGTGGTGACGGCCTCACCACACGCCCTCGGTGGATTCCAAATATTGGGAGCCGCCGCCGCGAGCACGGTTTCCAACCCAAAGGCAACCGTACCGCCTAAGGCAACCAACGCCAACCTCGGCGGCACCGAGAACCGTGCGGAGGCCAGAAAAGTGCTCGACGAGCACGTCGATGCGCACGTGGACAACCCCCACCGCGACGGACGACGTGATCAAGGAGGATCTCCGGGAAGGGGACCCCAACAAAGAGCACGAAGCCGACGATGGCAAAGGCAACGAGGATCGCGATCATTGCTATCATCGTACGATAAACTCGAGTTGATTGGTCGAGAAGGGTAAGGCGCTCGCCGCATCGCGTAAAGTTGCCGAAGGTAGTGAGACTGCCGAGAGCACCAAAGGCGCCAAAAGCAGCCACGCGGGAAGTTCTCGCAAGAATGAGCCGGATGACATCGCCGCGAAGGTAATTCACGATGTCCGCCGCAGGTTTGCGGAGTTTGTTGCTAAGGCGGTGGGTCGACTCAAGATTACCACCGACAGTGGAGGTACGGCACCACTCGGAGAAGTGGGGGCGGACCCCCCTTCCTACGATGTGGCCGCAATGGGGCAGGGCAGCACCCACTCGAGCGTCGTTGCTGACGACAGTCTCCTCTGAAAGGTGGGACTCCTTGGAGGCATGTACGCGAACCGTACCCTCCTGCATTGGGTAAAGGTACACTGACAACGCGAGGCCCTGGAGGCTATCGTCGATGCTCTGACGACATCAGAGCTCAAGTTTGCATTCGCCAACCTGCTGACCCACGTCGAGCAGAGCATCACAGACCTCGACCGTGATCGCCAGCTGTAGTGCTTGGCCGCCCGTGAGGCAAGCCGCCGATGCAACAACCTCAACAAGGAATTCAAAGCGTGAGCCGGGTGCGGATGTAGCAGCAAGCGCAACACGCTGCAGCTGTAGATGCCACTTCCGGTGGCAACGACAACTTGCCTACCTCGACGGCTTCGGGACCGGTCATGAACATAACCTTCCTCCACGGTGTGGAGATCTTCCGGAAGGGCGTGAAGCTGACCGACTGGCTGAACCGCATGGAGCACGTCCTACGCGTCCACAAGGCTTCACTCAGTCAGTGGGGCGACCTTGCCCTGACGCGGCTTCAAGACAAGCTCTTCAAGTACGTGGTCAAGGAGTGGAGTGCGCAGAGGCCTCACCTGGAGTGGCAGCCCATGCTGTGGGAAGGCTTCTGCGCAATCATGTGTAAGAAGTGTACCCAGCGGGAGGAGACGCAGCGCGCCTTCCACAAGATCAAGGACTTTTGGCAGCTGGGTAACTCGCTTGAGGCCTACTTAAGTGAGTTTACCGCACTTGTGGAGGAAGCCGAAAGCTTCACCGAGAGCGAGGGTACCCAGACCTTCAAGTACCCTGAGTGCTTGCTGCTGGAGTACTTACGCGATGGTCTTGCCAATGAGAAGCTGAAAGACAAGACCACCACGAACGCAACGGGCCAAGCTTGGACAAGCTGGAGGGTGTTGCGAGACTACATGAGTGAAGTGTATTCGGCGAACCCGAAGCACTACTCGGATGCACGGCCAAAAGTACGTGCACAACAAGGCCACGATACATGCACGGATGCGACAGGAGCTGGAGGGACAGCCGGGCAGCGGGGCAAGGTCAAGGGCAAGCAGCCGGCAAACCCCTCAGCCAAGAACATTGGTTGGAACAAGCCCCCCAACCACAAGCGTGGCTGCGACAATGACGAGTTACAGGTGGTGCGTGAACGTCGTAACACGGCCTTCCATGAGGGACTGTGCCACAACTACATGCAGCCTGGACACTTCAGGGCTCAGTGCACTGAGGCTGCTGGTGGTGGAAAAGAGGCCGTGGCGTTAGCCACAGCAGTAGCATCTTGCGGGGAGGCTGCAGCAGGAGGCTGCGGACAAGGCCGTGGACAAGGTTACGGTTGCGGCAATGGGCTTGGCTGTGGTAACAGACAAGGCCATGGGGCGGGTTTTCTCCACCCTTGAGTGACGTTAGTGGGAACCACTCAGGGGTAAAAATGGATCACGAGTGTGGGTTCATGTTTTTCGACGAGGATCTTAAACAATTTGAGTTTTTGACAATTTCAAATTTCTCCATTGTTTTCTCCACTCTCATTTAACCTCATTTTGCACTTGCTGATCGACATTGCCCACTAAATCTTGCATCATCAAACTAGATGCATGACCCAACCTGCTTAGTGGTGCCGACATCGACCACTTTGAAAGAATTGTATAACAAAGTGATTGAAGCAAACACCCTCAAAACGATGAGTTCAATCACGTTCGCGGTATCTTTAGTCGACGATTTTGGGCCAATGAAATTTAAGGACTGGAAGGTGCTTGCCGAATTCACACGTACCCACAAGATGTGGACTAGAGTAGGTGCATCATGGGAGCTGCGGCGTCCGCCGTCTAGGTTCTATGTTTATCATAAACTCCGCTTGTCATCGTCGAGCCTGTTCACTCGGAAGAGTGGAGGCAACGTGACGATGCAGTTCAAAGGACACCTAGCTGGTGCTCCCGTGAACGTACTTACTGACATTGGAGGAGATGGCTCCTTTGTTACCCTTGGCTTTATCCGATAGGTTGGCCTGAAGTACAAGCCATCGAATGGCGCAGTTGTCATCGGTGACAACCGTACGGTACCTGTGATTGGTACTTGTAAAGCAAAAAATTGTATTCAAGGGTACACACAGAGTGTCATGTTGAAGGCACTAAGCCTTCTTGACTCGTTTGACTTGGTGCTATGCGATCCTTGGCTCTGTGAAAATAAGGCTCTAATGTGCTATGAATAAAAGTGTTTGATCCTCTGAAAAGGACGTCGCTTTACGTTGATTCCGAGTAAGGAATTATCGCCGACCCAAATCAAAGTCCATGCCAGTTTGTCTGCGATGCAGGTCAAGAGACGTATTCGAGAAGATTGTCGATACTTATTGGCTCAGCTACAGAAAGTGGAGGATGACGTGAAGGAAGACACGCCACAAGAGATCAAATCTCTATTGGCGGAGTTCTCGGATGCATTCTAAGACCCACCGGCTGGGCTTCCACCAGAAAGACAAATGGGCCACACAATTCCACTGTAACCGGAGACGACTCCTCCGTTCAGACCCATGTATCACCTTAGTCCAGCAGAAAGGCAAGAGGTTGAATGCCAAATCAAAGAGTACCTTGTAAAAGGATGGATCAAGCCAAGTAGCTCACCGTCCAGTGTACCAATCAATTTTGTGAAAAAAAGGACGGTGGTTTGCGTATATGCATGGATTACCGGGCGTTAAACAATTAGACGGTGAAAAATCAATTCCCTTTACCATGGATTTAGGACCTTTTTGACCAACTCCAAGGGGCAAAAGTATTTTCATCCTTGGATTCATCTCAAGGGTACCGTCAAATGCGCATCACGGAAGATGATGAATCCAAAACCGTATTTCGAATGAACATGGGACACTATCACTTTCGAGTGTTATGCTTCAAACTTAGAAATGCCCCGGCAACCATGGAAGGAGAAATGAACCGAACGTTCACCAAGCAACTCGGTCAGGTCATCCTGGTTTACCTGGACGACATTCTTGTTTTGTCCAAATTAATGGAAGAGCACATAGAACATTTGCGCGAAGTCCTTGCAATCCTTCAAGAACAGAAGTTCTATGGGAAAGTGAGAAAGTGCAAGTTTGTACAAGATGAGCTCGAATACCTTGGACACATCACTGGCAAGGACGCCATCCGTGTCGACCCACAAAAGGTCCAAGCCGTTGTAGACTGGCCACCCCCAGAAGATGTTGTGCAGATTCGGTCTTTCCTCGGCCTTGCAAACTACTTTCGACGGTTTATGCAAGGGTATTCAACCCTGGTAGCACTGCTAACCAGGCTCACGTGAAATGAAGTGCACTAGGAATGGATATCTGATTGCGAGAATGCTTTTCTCAAAGTCAAAGAGCTTCTATCCAGAGCGCCTGTCCTAGCTCTTCTTGATCCATCGCAACTGTGGGAGGTTCGATGTGATGCGTCGGTAGTAGGAATAAGAGCTGTCCTCATGCAGAACGGTCACCCTGTTGCATATGAGAGCCGAAAGCTCATCCCTGCGGAAACGCGATACACGACTGGGGATCAAGAGCTCCTTGCAGTAGTACACGCTTTAAAAATGTGGTGTTGCTATCTCGAGGGTACTAAAGGGGGTGTGACGGTCGTGACCGACCATAACCCATTGGTGTCTATCCAAACGTAACTGAACCTATCAAGACGGCAAGCGCGTTGGAGCAAATACCTGAGCCAATTTTCGTTCATATGGGAATATCGGCCAAGACGCATCAATGCGGCCGATCCACTAAGCCGAGAGCTTGTGGAAATTAAAGCAACGACCGAGGTCAGTGGGTTTTTATGGCCATTGCATCAGCAACCGTACGAAGACCAGATCTCCTTGAACCTCTACGGCAACCACCACAAGAGATTATCCATTACAACGGTTTTGTAAACAGGATCCGGATGGCATACTGTGTGGATTCTTGATTTCAAGACTCTTGAAATTAGGACAAGTACGGATTGGTGGGGGCCGCAGGAATCTTCTGGCATGGAGAACAAGTTGTGCCAAACGCGGGAGAACTTTGAGCAAAGATTATCTCCCAATTCCATGACCCGCGGTCGCAGGTCATTTGGGACCTCGAAAGACCGGACAGGCACTCTCGGACCACAATTGGTGGCCAGGATGGAGTGTTGATGTCCGTAAGTATTGCAAGACATGCGACCCATGTCTTTGGAATAAGACTAGTAACAAGAAGCCTGCTGGACTCCACCAACAGCTTCCCATTCCTGGGACTCCATGGGAGTGCATCAGCATGGGCTTCATTATGGGTCTTGCGGACACGGCCCGTGGCCGCGATGTAATACTAGTGGTTGTGGATCTTCTGACGAAGATGACACACTTCATGCCTACAACCACTGACGTGAACGTAGAGGAGACCACTCGTCTCTTCTTTGAGGGTGTCGTAAAGTACCACGGCTTGCCGTTGCACATTATCTCCGATCGAGATAAAAAATTTGCTAGTAAGTTTTGGCAAAAGATGCACGAGTACTTTGGCAGTGAGTCGCAAATGTCGACAGCATTTCACCCTCAAACTGACGAAAAAACAGAGTGCATGAACTGCAACCTGGAACAAATGCTCTACATGTACATGGACCCTGCCATGCATGACTGGGAAGAATTCCTAGCACTGGCAGAGTTTGCGGTGAATAACTCGGTGAACGAGTCTACACAGTTCACACCGTTTGTGTTGAACAGTGGTCGGCATCCAGCGATGCCCTCTTCATTGGTGAAGAGTGGGAGTACAGGAGGACAGGTTCCTTCTTCTCAAGCCTTTGCTGAGCGCATAGACTCCTTGTTACAGGATGCAAAGGATCACCTTCAAGCTGCTCGGCAACGACAAAAGGCATATGCCGACAAAGGTCACCGTGAGGTCTCGTTTGACATTGGTGACAAGGTGTTTCTTAGCACTAAGAATCTTTGGCTGAAGTCGCAAGGGGACGCGAAAACTTCTATCGAAGTGGATTGGGTTGTTTCCCATCGTTGAACACATGCGGCCAGTGGCATACCGATTGCTGCTTCCGCCGAGTATGAAGACACATGATGTGTTTCATGTGAGCCTGTTGGCTCCATACACGGTGGCGGGAACCGTTCAGCCATCACCGGCAGTCCTTGCTGCCGATGGCCAATACAAGGTTCTTTGCCTACTCTAGCACCGAGAGCGTACTCTCTAGTCGCGGGCTTTTAGGGAATACCTCGTTCATTGGGTCAGGTGTGGACCTGAACATAACTCATGGGAGCCTGAATCTTGGCTGCCCACAAGGGTGGTCAACGAGTATTGGTGTGAGCTGGCAGCTCGCACGGATCGACACGTGTCAGGGAGCACTACCAAAACGCGGAACAAGTGAACAACATTCCCGTAGGGCGATGGTTGCAGTCATGGAATGCAACCATAGGAGGTTGGGGACATCCAACATGGTTTTCGCGTGGATGCTCGAGCCTAAAGGGGGGAGGTCGCTAATCGTGCTGACCGACAAGCTACAGCTTAGGTCCAAATTCCATGCACGTGTTCATGTTTAGCTAGTGATTGAAATTATTAAAAAAAATCACAATGTTGATGACTCAATCACTGAAAATCATGCTTGTTGTTCATGAACTGAGATGGTTCATAATGAGTGGGGAGAAATGTAGCGGGGGACCGGTTCGGCCCTCCCTCCTCGCTGAAGCAAGGGGTGGTTACGCACCACCCCTCGCGTCAGCGAGAACTGTTTGACGGCCAGCACTTCACTGGCCGCCGGCCAGCTGGCTGCCGGCCGGCTAGACGGCCGGCGGCCGGCCAAGTGACCGGCCGGCCACCAGCCGGCCAGCCGCCAGCCGCCGATCGCGGCCTCAGCCCGATCGGCGGCTGAGGGGCCACGAGGGCCTCGAGGGCAAGGCCTCGTGGCCTCGTACCCTCGTCCCCCTTCGCCCTCCTTGCAAGAGAGCAAGCGAGGATGAGGGATTAGGGGAGCGAGGGTGAGAGCGAGGAGCAAGGGAAGCACATGAGAGGTATCGGCGCGAAATTGCCGATCGTGCCTCGCACGTGACGATTTTGCGCCGATGCGTCAAACACAAAATGTTAGTTCGTTTAGGATGAACTACAAGTTTCGAAACCGGAAAACTCGTGCGAATGCAAAAGTTTGAGGGAAAACCCCCGGTTTGAGGCTCAAAACCAGGGGTAAGATTAAAAACAAAAATGGGCCTCTGGAGATTAAAAACATTTGAGTCTCCCTGCTCTGGATCGTTGATGATGATTGCCCCTCAGTCCTACCGAGGGGGTAAACCCTTGATACAAACTGAGAATTCCATTCTGCGAACTCCGACAATGGCTTTAGAGCAGGAGCTGGAGACTCGACTCGTTATAGGCTGCTCTCCATAGAAAATGTTGAACTTCTCCATCAAGATTCTTAGCCGAGCCGCACCCGATAGATTCACAGAAAAATCTGTAAAATCCTCTCAGAGCCTAAGACTTGAGTGTCGTCTGCACCATATTGAAGTAGTAAAATTGCACAGTTATCACTCACTCCAACAAGAAGCACCCTGTGCACCATCTCCATCGTCCTCGGCACCCATCCATATACCACCTATAGGTACAACACCACCAAAACCATTAACATCACCGGCGACATTACTCAATCAACCACCTACCCCTCCAGCCCCACTGATAGCATCACAATCACTGGCAGGACCACCCAACCCTCTACCAACCACTCCTTCCCCACATGTTTCATCACCACCGATGGCACTGACAGCTACATTGCCACCCGCTCCTACACCACCCATCGTAATGACTGCTCCGCCACCCGCATTGCACGTTCACAACAGGCGAGCGACTTCTCCCATGCCCCTTGCTAATTTGAACCCTCGCATACCCCCTTTAGGAGGCTCCGGTGCAATGAGCTCATCGAGGTATCTACGTTTGCATGCTTCTACATACCTTCCATTCCACGACAGCTCCTACTCCCCTCTCGCTTCATCCACCTCATCGATCTCCTCGTTGAGATTGTCCATAGGAATTTTGTCCCCTTCAAGAACAATTAACTCCCTTGGTGGCACATTCTCCACGTCACGGGGACCGCGTAGCACCAGTTGTGTATCTCCCACCGACTCCCTTGCTGGTTACACGTCCCAAAGGAGAGCTCTATCCGCAATCCCACTACAGCTATGAGCCTTCCCACCAGACGCCAAGACGTGCGACCACACAGCATAACACTGGTCAAACCAAATAACGCCGGCTCCTCGTTCTTGTCTACTGTCCTAAACTCCTTCCAGTACTCCTGGTCCAAGATGGGTAGTGCGTCTTTACAGTCGGTGCCACTCAACGTACGTTTCTCACATGGATTACGGTCTCCTTTTCAGGTTTTGCAAATGGTTGCAAGCCTGTTCAGCCCCATACCTGGTCGATTTCAGCTTTAACGCCTCCCTAGCCGCCCACAAACGTGCGTTAAAAATTGATGACAATGTTGCCCCACACCTCAACAGTCAACACATGGCTGATCCTTGTCTTGTATGGCAGCTCCGCCAATACACCAAGTAACACCTTGATATCTACCTTCATCTTCCACGCCCTCTCCTATGGTGCTTTGTCCAAGGGCGCACCTTCATGCCCTCCTTTAGCTTCCTGGCTCCGTTGTAGAGAGGTTGGTCTAGCACCAGCCAGACTTATGGAGTGTAGTGGGCGACGTGCCTTTATGGGCCCAGGCACGGTTGGTAAGCACGTTTCTTCACCTTGTTCTCTTACTAAGGTTATGGAGAAAGGGCCCCTGTGCTGCTCGCTCGAAGCAAACAGCCTTGCGTGCTTCCATGCTGCCTGTCAACATCTACCAATGCGGCAGGTAAAGAGAGGGCTAAGTGTGGGGATTGAAAGGGGCGACGGTTACCCCATCCCGCGGCCTCAGTAGTAGCCACGACAAGAAGCAAGAGCTGGGACAAGGGTTTCAAGGAGTGAGAGCAAAGGAGCGATGGAGGAGGTCCAACCGTCGTGTCGAACTCGGTCCAACCTTGGTTGGAGCGAGTTTAGGTGTCAGTTGGACGTGCATGTGCATGTTGAGCCAGGGTAGTGGGGTGTTGTCCCCATGCGCATGGCATGGGGACAACCCCAACCTAAGAGTGACAGACTGCATGCTGCTTGGGGGTGGAAAATTTATGCCCTATAAATGTGTGATCTGACGGGAGCGAGGGTGCTAGGGATCTACATGGGTCAACTGAGTCTCGCATGGGTCATAGACGCGATCCTCTCACATCAAAAAAATTCCAACTTATGTTGTTTAAAACAAAAGAATCACCCTTAACACGTGCGCATGTCGAGACTTCAACCACGAAAACGAACCAAACAGGTGAGAGAAAAAAAAACTCTACCAAGCATCAAAACTGACTACGAGTTTCACCCTTTAATGAGAGCCACAACAGCTCACAAACAGTTCGGAACTCCATCCTCCCTCACACCGTACCAATTCAACCCTTGCCACGTGAGGGGTGACACGAGCTCAACTCGAGCTAAAGTCGTCGTTGACCGCGAAGGAGCCTACAAACTTCGGACGAGGCGATGCGAAGTTGCTAGGAGTTGTTACAGCCTCGGAGCTATAGCAACTTGGTAGCAACTCCCGGGTCGCGACTCCACATTCACGTCGTCAGTCATGTAGCGAGGTCACGAAGCGGACTTTCGTGCATGCCGGACTCGCAAAAGTCAAGGGAAAAGTGCTCTGGCACACAGAGGTGTCGACATTCCTAATCGTCACTCAGTGTAGTAACTACGCCTTCTGGTGTGAGAGCACTGCCAAAGATATCTGCCACGCATCCGCATGTCCACCACATCTACAACCTCCACGTGGTGGAGGTCGTAGACGTGGTGGACATGCGGATGCGTGGCGGGGTTTCTTCGAACCGGTGTGAGGGGGGCCTCCACATTAGCTCGCAAAGCCCTCTTGCCACCCGCGCCTTTGGCCTCCCTCACACCGTACCAACTCAACTCCGCTTGCCACATCAGGGGGGGCGATGCGAGCTCAACTGGAGTTCAAGTCGCCGCTGACCGCGAAGGACCCCGCGAACTTCGGGCGAGGCGATCCGGAGTTGCTAGGAGTTTCTACAGCCTTGGAGCTGTAGCAACTCGTTAGCAACTCCCGGGTCGCTACTCCGTGTTCCTGTCCTCGTTATGCTAACGAGGTCAAGAAGCGGATTTTCGTGCATGCCGGACTCGCGAAAGTCGAGGAAACTTTACCTTCGCACATGGAGGCGCCGACAGTTGTGATTGTCGCTCTGTGCAGTTGCTTTGCCTTCCGGTGTGAGACCACTGCCATAGCAATACTATTAGGTGTCCACCACGTGGAGGTTGCAGACGTGGTGAACATGTGAGAATGCGTGGCGGAGTTGCTACGAACCCGTATGAGGGGGGCCTTTCTTGACGTGCCGGAGTTCGGCGTGTCTGGACCACCGCGGAGTCCAATGGCTTTCAACGATGGATTCCAGAGACTACCAGCCGCACCCCTCCGGAAAATATAGGTTGGCCACTCACCGCTTGCCAGCAGCGGACGAGAAGATCGATGTGGTCGTTGCATAGGTCGCAGCGCTCTTTTCGTCCGCCAGTCTGAAATCGAAGAAAACACAAATTTAGCGGGGTTTTGAAAAGGGCACGCAAAAATGACAACGCGGTGGAGGGGCACGCAAAAATGACGACGCGGTGGAGGGGCACGCAAAAATGACGACGCGGTGGAGGGGCACGCAAAAATGACGACTTTTTGGTGGGGCACGCAAAAATGACGGCCGTTCGGAAGGGCACGCAAAAATGACGAAAAGCAGATATGACAGTTTTTGGAAAGGGCACTCAGAAATGACACCTTCTCTGTGGTTGCGCCACATCAGCACACAGTCCATCGAAACATAAATATAGAAAGTGCGTCTATTCTCATATTTCTCTCACTGTAGAACTGAAGTGTCATTATTGTGCGAGGTTTTTGGAAATATCGCATATGGTATTTTGAGATTGACAGAACGCGACCTCGATTTTTGTTACCATTCAATCTGTCGCCAGAACTTGCCGTCAACCTCCTCTCCTCCTCTACTTCACTTTTTGTGAAAAACACTAAAACGACGTCGTTTTGGGCAGTCAGTCAAAAATGACACACTATGTCAAAGCACACAAATATGACACTTTTCCAAAATACCCACTAGTCGTAACTTTTCACACATGGCATAGATTAATGTCAATTTTTCACATATTGTGTCTTTGAACGTGCACATCGTAATGACCCCCTGGCTTGAAATTTTAAATTACGTTTTTCTCACTACGGACCCCTTCTTATATATCGTTTAGGGGGATCATTATTTTTCTTCAAGCTTCTTTTTCTTTTAGGGTTGGTGCTAGGAAGGGCGTCGAATCATGTGAACTTTAAACATGACAACTTTAAAAGAACCTCTAAACCATATATGTTGAATATTCTTTGTAATGGACGAAGGTAGTTCCTTATACATTTACATTGAGACTATAGACGTATCCATCGTAATGTCTCTAATGTCTCAATTATATGCATATGAAAGAAATGGAGACGCCTACATTAAAACATTACACTCTTCTCCTCTTAAGGGTGTGGGCCATGAAACGAACCCCAGTGGTCTAATCTCATGAAGGTGAAACTGTAGCATACAATTCTAGTACCATTTTTCACCTCGCATTCATTTACCCAACACA
This sequence comes from Penium margaritaceum, assembly GCA_023375785.1. NCBI lineage: Eukaryota > Viridiplantae > Streptophyta > Zygnematophyceae > Desmidiales > Peniaceae > Penium > Penium margaritaceum. Next base: position 22,851 of record SZWC01020252.1, read on the forward strand.
TCGATGATGCGCATGCAACTAACATGGCGCGTGTTAAACAACCACAAGTGTCGTTATGCATCAACACATGACAAGTCGTTCTGTGCTCTGTAAACATGTGTGGACAAGACCAACATGAATGCGCGATCTCCAAGTTTCATTGGTCCACAACTTTGGACCTGCTTCTGCAGCATGCCATGGTAGCCGCATTCCCACAATTTGGTTGCAAAACGGTCTTCCGCAGACTTCTGGGGGAAGACCACACAAGTGTAGCATAGTGGAGTTTTACAGAAACATGTGGGTGGAGAGGAGCCATAGCCTGCCACAACGTTTAGGGCAACATTTCCACAGTTCCAATGATCAAATTTTTATAAGAAAGGTCAAAGGGACTCTGCCATGTGAACAAAGGCAGCTCAGTTTGAGTCTGGTCATAACTGCTCACAAGTACTAAGTGCGGTAGTTTGGCTCGATTACATGTGCATTTCCTGTAAATGAGGTTACACCATCTTGGCCAGAGTGCACACAAAATTCTACAACAAAATCTACTATGTATACAGTTTGCCAATATTTTTTGTGATGTTCCAAGTGGAACGTGGTTGGTTCATGGGGATGAGGTGCAGGACAGAAGACATTGCAAGGAATTGAGACAATTGGATAATCTGTATCTAGCAATCACAATACTTCAAGAGCGGAAGATGCATACATCCACTTTCCCGAACTATATAGCCCATCCACCCATCTTCGAGCAAAAAATACCCTGGTATCCATCAGCCGCCGCTACCGCCACACCACTAATAAAGAAAAAAGGCACAAAGTCATGACGAGGCCGCATGCCATGCATAGGTGACGTATGACATGCGGAGCCCCCCGCTAGTATCACAAACCCCTTTGTTAAAGGGTTTGTGATACTAGCGGGGGGTAGGTTTGTCCAGAGTTTTAGGGGAGTTTGAGACTCCCCATGCGTTGAAAGGGAATCTTCTAGGCCCTGCTACCGCGGGACCCAACAGGAGCCCGCACACAACTAAAACCCTAAAACCCCAAATGTAATTCGGGGTAGGGTTTTATTGAGGTTTGGACGTTGAACGAATGGATTTGCGTGTACAAAACAATTACAAAAACAAAAGAAGGGTGTTTTTGCTCGACCACGAGGGGGTGATGACCCCTTTATTTTTTTTTACACACAAACCCAAGAGTTTAATCTAGGATTTTGTATGTTTGGCTCGGACAGAGCCCGCGCCAAAGGGGTCTTCGCTCCCTTGCGATTCTCTTGTGGGAGCGATGGCCCCGTGCAGTTTTTTTTCTTGTTCGTCCGTCGACGCATGAAGTGAGTGAGCATGATTTCGGACTGGGCTTTTCAGGCTTTTTTTTGCTGGTGCAAGGCGGATGAGAGTCACACTTTGCATTTCATGGGTATCCGAGCTATTTGGCCCATACTTCAATGACTAGTGTGGAACATGTCAAGTTTATATACATAATGACAAGAAGCGCAATGAGACATCTATAAGGATTTGGACGCTGAAGTCATTGCGCCGGAAGTGGTTGCTTTGAGAAGCATCACCGATAACTCAAGTAGTTTTTATAACATCAAGGTGAATTTTTATAGAAGCCTTGCATCGTCAAGAAGTCGATTAAACACTATCAAAATATCGATATGATTCAATGCTTTTTAAAATCCTTTTGGTAAATTGTCAAAAGCGTCAAAACCTTTGGAAGCATAACACTAGAGGTCGAGGCAATGTGGCAAAAATGCCCTTGGACGGACGGCGTAAAAATCCTTAAGCTGACACGTGGTGGGCTATGAATGTAAGGAAAAAATGGCCACTCACAAATCAAAGGACTTGTGTATGGCTTGGCCTTGATTTTCCCTCCTCCCTTTTAGTCCCGAAGTCCCGACGCGTTAGCAAATATAGGCCAATGATGACAGTAGTGGCCGTTGAGCAGATGATCGTAGTCTTGGAAGTTGTCGTAGGATTCTCAATTGAACTGCGCAGCGTTATAGCTGCACCATTTAATGAGATACTCAGTTGTGTTCCCACAGTGTCAATGACCAGGATATCTTCAATCACGTCCTCTATATCCCCGTTCACTTGGATAAGAGCAATGTCTTGTCCAGGGAAGTTCTTGCTGGGTTTCCAATAGTGCTTGAGCTTGCTAACGTGGAAGACTAGATGAATCAGCATGCTGTCTGGTAGTTCTGGTAGGTGAAGTCAAGCGCCAACTGGAATTTGCATTTGCTCAATCTCAAGTGGGTCAAGTCTTGTCCAAGAATTTGATGTTCGTTGAGCTAAGTAGGACGTGATCGCCAGCACTAAACACGTCATTGCATGAATCTAAGTCCACTCCTAGCTCCATATTTCCTTGTGCCTTTATGAGAGTTTGGCATGCTTCTTCCCAAATACTAGAGAATTCTCATCGGTGGATGTCAGCCACTGGAATATTGCTCAGACTCTGTCTGTGTGGTGGGAGGTTTTCTGTGGAAAAGTTGAAATGGAGTTTTACCCATTGTGTAGGAAGTTGCAAAGTTATATGCGAGTTTGTCGGTTTGTAGTTTTGCTACCCCATCAGTTCCGTGTGGCTCGAATAAAGTATGGAGAAGTTGTTCGAGTGTCTCATTAGTCTGCTTGGTTTGCTTGTCGGTTTGAGGATGGAACACCGTCGATAGATTGATTCCACTTTCGTAACGTGTCATCAACTTGCGCTAAAAAGAGCTAGTTAAGTGACTATCTCTATCGTTGATGATGGTGCGTGGAAATCCATGTAGCCGTACGATCTCATTTAGAAACTGACATGTGCTTCCGTCTATTGTGATGGTGGTCATCATCATCCCCCTCTTCCATGGTCGCATGTGTTTCTGTTCCAACATCGTCTATCCCTCGCGTGCTTTTCCTTCCACCTTCACACCACATCCAAGCTTCTTCCATATCATGCCACCCTCGACATAACCACAGTGTCACCTCCATCACCCCCTCATCCTATTTTGAATCCTCTCCTAAATCCAGATACTTTTTCTGTGCCAGTTCCTAAGCTATACACTCATGGGACTGAGCTCCAAGCTCGGCCCTGACACAATGTGCTGGCCTAAGGGTGTATGTGTACCCTTCAGGAAACCAAGCTGACCATGTTCATGTTTCCAACTGTTTTAGTGGGACTCGGGTGAAAGAAGCTCATTCCTCTTCATATGGAAAAAGAACTTGGCTATGGGAGTCACATATTGACACAAATCACTTAGTTGATTGACTTGATGTCAATGTTGATGATTGATGTTGTTCATTGAATGTTTTGTTTTTTTAAGATTGCCATGACTGTGTGGCCCTTTATAGCCACAGGAGTAGCCTTTACCGCATACAAGCAACTGTAAAAGGCTAAGCTTCCTGGAAGCTTCCATGCCTTCTAGATTGGCATGTTATGTGGAAGGCTGTCCACTTGGATCCTTGTGCCTCTCTATTGGTGGCGAATTCCAGCTCAAGGATCCTGACATGGAGAATGAGCTTGCTTCCCTGGAGTTGCTGCTTTCTTCTGGATGACCATCATTTAGAAGGCTTCTCCCCTTCTAGGAACCATCATGTTCCTTTCGGGAGCAATAATCCCATCTGGAAGGATCATCTCCTTCCATGAATCTCGCACCGGCTTCTAAAAGCAAGAATAATTCATCTAGAAGCCTGCAAATCTCCAGTGAACCTTCTAGACCATGTGGTTGCTTCCACCCCAAGGAACCATAGTATTCACAGAGGTTGGACCTAAACCCACATCCTTGCCAACCACGGTGGATTCCTTGAACCACTGAGCCACTCTCCCCTGACTTTTGGAGGTCCACTCATGCATAATTGTTGATATGGCAAGGGACACTGTTCCTACATTCTCCCCCTTGAAACGTTTCTGTGGCTCACTACACACCATTTCTCCTACAATCTGGAGATGACTTATGGTGCTTGTTGCTTGTTCTAAGCTCCCTCATCACACTCCTCATGCACTTGCCTCCCCCTAATTTGGGGAATATGGAGAAGCAAGAATTAAAAGTCCTTTTTCCACGCTGTCTATCTGGCATGCATCATCTGCCCTTTTTCTTGCAGAGCTGGGAGATTCCAACACACCTCTCTCATCCTTGAGACAGGTATGCCCCTTGAGTTTTCGCCCTATTTCTTCAGGACTTGGAGCTGAAGATGCCTTGAATGGGCTCTGTGGCCTAGTCCTTTGCTCCACTACCGCCGCCCTCTCATAGGACTTGGCAGCACCCTCTTGGTCTGCCTTTTAGCCGCGGTCCACCGTTGATGACACTTGGAGTCCTATTTTTCTCGGATGGAGAGCTCAGCTACTCCGTGCTGCTCTTCCCCAATTGCACGAACTTCCAGGCCACCTCCATCCATTTTTTTTGGGTGTACCCACTGCCTATTCTTCCCCCGCATGGTGCTCTTGGTCTCAGTCCTCTCCTGCACCGATCCGCTTTGGCTCACTTTGAGGACCGGCCCTCATTGCATTCTCAAACTGTTGTGTGGTCTCTGTGCCACTGAAGCCTCCTCTTGAGACTTTGTGGTGCATTTTGTGACCGCCTTGTGGCCCCGGTCAACCACCTCTACAGCCCGGAGCACGTTATTCTCAGGTTAAGAGCGCAACCCAATGCCGCCACTCTCCCTCTCCTCAGCCCCTGAGGCAAATCTCCACGCACGTGACTAAACGACACCCCATGTCAGCACTTGAGTGGCCACATTTTGGCCCTCACATCACTGCCGCATCTGCTCCCCTTCAACCAAGATTTGGAGCCCTTTGGATTCTCCTTGAGGATGCACTTCCTTGCCGTCCTCCTCTTGCTACATGGTCCTCCAAGCTGCCACCACCGCTTACAAATGGAACTTAGCACCACCTTTTTGGCCCATCTTGTGGTGCTGGTTCACCGCTACTGCAGCTTTGGGCCTAGCTTGCCCGCTAGAAGAGCAAGGCCGTAAGCCTTCAATGCTATCCCCTGGCTGGTCTGCAACCTGGTCCACCTCCTTCGCCTCCTTCTGAGGCCTGCCACGCAGCACTCGGCATCGTATTGCATGGTGTTCCTTGTAGTCCAGTTCTACAGACCTAGTCCGGACGGTACCCTCCATACCGCCCACTACGTCCTCACGTCCCTCCATCTTGGGCGCAGCTGCAACCGCTTCCTTTCTCCGAAGGCTGCACATGTCAGAATCACGGCTGCACCTCATGAGGAAATTCGTGCATATCCGGTACACACCTTGTTTATATGCACCACGTGCCACGACACATCCACTACCCTCCTCTCTTAGGAGGCAGGCCTTCCTCGTGAAGGTCACTTTGAGTCCCTCCTCAATGATGTGACTCACGGAAAGCACCTCCATCACCAGGTCAGGGGCTTTGAGCCTCCTTATGTTAGCGCTCTTCTTCCCGGCCAACTCGTCCACCCGCTTTGTGCCTCTTTGGAGCACATCACCTCCTTTGTGATGAATGACAGTAGCCCCTGTTTGTTGCTCCACATTCGACTCCGTCTTGGAGGCTGTGGAAGTTGCATGCCCACAGAATGCCACGTGGTCCTCGACCACATCAGCTTTCGCAACACGAAGCTGATCACTGCTGCACGGCTTGTTGATGACTGCTTCGGCCTGCTTTCCTCTTCTGATGCACTTGTCGGAGTCCACGGCCTCTGGTGTGCATATCTCCTTCTAGTGTCCTGTCTGGCCAAAACTGTACCAGGCCCCTCTTTTGGGCCTGTTGGAGCTAACGTGCTCCAAACACGCCAGCCGCCCGCCCGCCTCAGGTTTGGCCATCGTCGCTCCCTTCATGGAGCATACGGATTTGGTTGCAACCCTGGTCCGCTGCCGTTCCGCTACCTCTTGTGGCCAGATTCATACCTCCCTTTGTACAACATCTTCTCCCATGCCTCTCCTTGCAACAATGATGACAATCCCCCTTCTTGGAGCAGCGTGGACTCGTCCTTGCCCCCTGTTGTCTCCTGCTTCTTAGCAAGAATGAACGACGAGGTTGATTGTTGTAGACGACATCCCTTGCTCTGCCCTAGCGGGTTTGTTCCAATCTTACACTGCTTCTGCCAGCTAACACTGTGTCTCCTTACTTTCCCGCTTGCCAAGTCCTCCTCTTATGAATGACTTCAACGACCACATGCAAATGGAAGACAAAGCCCCACCTTGGCTCTTGTAAGCAAATTCCATTGCATCAACCACCTATGTGGGCCTGTGCGGGAAGTACTCCTTTACGGCATGGAGGATGACAAACCACTTAATTGGGAGGAGACAGTGTTGTCGTATGAGCTTGTGACAAAACTGAGCCTCTCCCCAGCCTCCAACACTTGGATGCATCCTTGGAGGTGCATGACGTCCTTGCCATGCCAACTGAAGAAGAACCACCACCTTTCTGTCATGGTCATTCAAGGCCTCTCTCTTGTGAGTCATGGCCGTCCATGGAGGAACTGTTTCATCCCATTTGACCAGCCCAAGAAGTTTGTTCCTGCAAAGGTGAAATTTGGGCTGTCACCGCCATGGAAGGAAGCCAATCTCATCATCCTGTAGGATGGCAGAGCTGCTCTCTTGCCTGGTTGCTGCCATGACTTGTTGCTAGAAGCATGGATGTAGGTACAGTTGGAAAGGCGTGGGCCTATAACCCTTTGTTGGCCTGAGGGTATGTGTGCGCCCTTGAGGAAACAAAGCTGTCCTGTTGCATGCTTTCAACTGTTTTTAAGGGACTCGGGTGAAAGAGGCTCGTTGCTCTGAGGATGACAAAGGAACTTGATTTCAACGTTGATGATTGATGTTGTTCATTGATTCTTTTCTTGTTCACACTGCCAGGTTTTTGTGGTCGTTTGTAGCCATAGGAGTACGCTTTACCATGCATACAAGCAACCGCAAAAGGCTAAGCTTCCTAGCAGCTTCCATGCCTTCTAGACTGGCATGATATGTGGAAGGTTCCACACTTGGATTCTTCTGCCTCTCTACTGGTGGCAGCTTCCAGCACAAAGATCTTGACATGTGGGATGAGCCTGCTTCCCTGGACCTGCAACTTTCTTCTAGATGAAGCAACCACCATGTAGAAGGCTTCTCCCCTTGTAGACACCATCACGTTCCTTTTGGGAGCACCAATTCCATCTAGAAGGAACATCTCCATCCTGCAATCTTCCACTGGCTTCTAGATGCAAGAACAGTTCACTCAGAAGCTCAAAAATAGCCTGTGAACGTCCTAGACCATGTGGTTTCTTCCACCCCAAGCTACCACAGCACCAGCATAAGTTGGACCTGAACCCAAGCCCTTGACTACCCCAGTGGATTCCCTGAACCACTCAGCCACTCTCCTCTGAATTTTGGAGGTCCACTCTATTGGCTCTACTTGGTGTGGAGGCACCCTCAAGGATGCCTAGCTCTTGCTAATGCAAGCTACCAGTGTTTGTGGCAGCCAATGGACACCTTTGGTGAAGAGTGTGGAGCACAAGGATCATGGATATGAGTGGACAGAACACGCCGCATTCAGGAAAACTGAATTGAAACAAGTTTTTGTTAGTTAGCACAATAAGAATACATAAGATCCTTATAGCCTGTGATCTAAGCTTTCCAACTCATCCAAGCACGCCCAAATCGGAGCAGTAGAGCCCCTGCTACGGCCGTCAAAGTAACCCTTGGTGGAGCCGCCCACCTTGCCTTGCACGCTAGGCAACTGGAGACGCTTTGACGATGACTAGTCGAAGCGCCTTTCCTCACCCAGAAGTCAAGCAGAAGGTCACCCTGGTCAAGGAAGTCCCTCTAATCACTTCATTCATGGTCCAGGTGTATTTGGAGCTCATTGGAGACGAACTCGGATCACTGACGGTGGATTATCCCGCCACCCATGGCGTGTACCAGATTCCACTCGCCAAACGCCCAAACTTCAGGCTAGGCTAACTTTCTGAGCACTCACTCAAATCGAGCCATTCAAAGCTCGATCTTGCATGGAAAAATCCAAGAAATCCAAATCTAAATTCAGATCAGATGTTTGACCATTCCCCAGTGGTCGAACTAGGGATTACGATCAACGGCACTCATGACAAGGGGCACACCATGTCAACAATCTCCCCCTTGCACCGCAGCCTTGATGCCCTGTCCTTGGAACATGTAGCATTTCAAACCTCACAACGCAGACCGAGCTCCATGCAGCTTGCGTCGTGCCTGTCCTTGGGCTGTGCCTTGGTCATGGCATCGGCGAGCATGCGCTTAGTGCCACATGCACAAAAGCCGCAACTCCCTTTGCCACTAAGTCCCGCGCATAGTGATGATGGATCTCGATATGAATGGTCCTCCTGTGTAGCACTTGGTTCTGGGTGAGACTGATGGCACTCATGTTGTCAACGTTGAGTACCGTCGCCTTCCTTTGCGGCACGCCGATCTCCTTTAGCAGCTGCCTCAGCCACACCACCTCCTTTGCGGCTTCCGCGAGCGCGATGTACTCCGCTTTGGTGCTGGACAGTGCAACACAGTCCTGCTTCCTACTTGCCCATGAAACTGCTGCACCACCAAGCACAAACACGTACCCCAATGTTGATTTTCTGTCATCAACATCACCAGCCCAGTCGACATCGGAGTAGCCGACCAATTCGAGGGATCCGTCACGTGCTCCCCCTCCAAAGACAAGCCGTGACTGTTTTGTCGCCTTGAGATAACGGAGGATCCGCTTCACTGCTTGCCAATGCAGCGGCCTGGGATCAGCGATATAGCAACGCAATTGGCCCTCCACGAAGTCCAGGTTGGGTCGCGTCACCACCATGGCGTACATGATGCTCCCCACTGCGAACTGGTATGGCACACCTGCCATCTCCTCCTCCTCCTCGTGCGTGCTCGGGCCCATGCTCGAGCTCAGCTCATATGTGGTGGTCATGGGTGTGCCGATGGGGTTGCACTCCTCCATGTTGTAGCGGCGGAGTACCTCTTGCATGTACTTTGCCTGCCCCATCTTGAGCGTGCGTGCCTTGCGGTCCCTCTTGATGGCGACGCCGAGGTAGTACTCGAGCTCGCCCATGTTGGTCATTTTGAACCGACCACCCAGCTGTTGCTTCAGGTTCACCAATTCCTCCATGTCCGACGACACAAGGATGAGATCATCCACGTAAAGTACCACGATCTGGTGCAACCCCGGCTGCTTCCGCACGTACACGCTGTGATCCACCTCGCAACGCTTGAAGCCAAGCTCGGCCATGAAGCCGTCCATTTTCAGGTACCACATGAGTGGCGCTTGCTTCAGCCCGTAGAGCGCCTTGTGAAGCCAGCATACCTTCCCCGGCGGCGCGTCCACCCCCTGTGGCACCTCCATGTAGACCTCCTTGTCCAGGTCGCCGTTGAGGAATGCAGTTTTCACAGCCATTTGATGGACTTCTTAGTCGCGTGCCGCCGCCACCAAGAGGATGGAGCGGATGGAGGCGAACTTCGCCACCGGTGCAAAGGTTTCATTGTGGTGTTCACCCTTTCGCTGCGCGTACCCCTTCGCGACCAGCCGTGCCTTGTACCGCTCCACCTTCCCCTCCTTGGTGAGCTTCTTCTTGAAGATCCACTTGGAGCCGATGATTTTCGTGCCCTCCGGCCTGTCAATCAGCTGCCAAGTGCCATTATTTTCATGGGAGGCGAGCTCAGATTTCATAGCTCCCTCCCACTCAGCCCCATCCTTCCGGTGCAATGCCTCCTTGACGGTCTCGGGCTCCTCTTGCATAAAGAACGCTCGAGTGAGCCCAGTCCAGATGCCCTTTGCGGCATCGTACCTCTTTGCCGTCCTCCTTGCGCATCCGCTTCTCCGTGGCTGCTGTTGTTGAGGCTGCTGCTATTGCTGCTGCCCCCTCGTGGTGCCACTCGCACCGCTGGCCTGCTCCCCCTCTCTCGGGGACCGTGGGGATGCGGGCTCACTCCCCACCTCTTCGTTCAGCTCCACTACTACCGGCGCTTTGGACTCATTGTCCGACTCGGCTGAATGCAAATCAGCTGCTACCACATCGCCTGGATGGTTCTCGCCGGCTGGAGCCAATAGGACATCACCCTCTTTTGCGTCCTCCAGTGTCTCCTCCTCGAGGAGTGGCAGCCACTCCCCCCGCTTGGAGAGACCCGCGTCCTTGTCCATCCAACGGCTGTCTTCGTCGAACGTGACATCGTGACTCTTCACGATCTGCTGCCTCCGCGGGTCGAAGAGCCGGTACGCCTTGCTCCCGCTCTCGTACACGACAAAGATGCACCGGTGAGTCCGTGGGTCCAGTTTTCCCCGCCCCTCCCGTGCCTGCACAACAGCATGTGCAACACATCCAAACGTGCAGAGGTGTGCCACAGTTGGCTTCCTCCCGCTCCACACTTCTTGTGGCGTCTTCCACACCTTGGACTCCGCGTCTTTTAACGGCTTCATCGGCGTCAGGTTCATGATGTACGCCGCTGTCCGTGCCGCCTCGTCCCAGTACCGCTGCGCAAGGCCAGCATCGCTCAACATGGACCGGACCATGTTGAGGATGGTGCGGTTCGCCCTCTCGACGATGCCGTTCTGCTGTGGAGAGTGTGGCGTAGTTTTCTGCCACGCGATCCTGTTGCTCTTCATCCATACCGAGCAGCCCTCGTACTGGCCGCCGTTGTGGCTCCGGAACGCCTTCACCTTCAACTCCGTTTGCCTCTCCACAGCCGCCACAAACTCCTGCATACACGACAAGACATCACTCTTCCATTTGATAACATAGAGGTAGAGCTTGCGGCTGTGGTCGTCAATGAAGGTCACGAAGTAGTGAGCGCCCCCAATGGAGCTCTTGAATGGTCCAAAAACGTCAGTGTGGACCACCTCCAACTTCGCCGATGCACGCGTCCCTTTGCCATCGAATGGCTGCCGTGTTGTCTTGCCAACCACTCACGGCTCGCACACGGCATTCTTGGCTGCGTCGAGGTTCTTGACTTCAAGACCCCGCACCACTTCCTTCTTTGCCATGTCCCTCACAGTTGAGGGAGCGATGTGGCATAAGGGGATGGTGCCATAGGTCCAGGTCTCCATCGTCCTTCTTTGCGAGGTGGGCAACGTTGGACCCTGCCCGGCTGCCGAGGATCTTTGCACGTAGCAGGTACAGGTTGTCCTCTTGCTTTCCACGTGCAATCACCTTGTCATCCCCCTCCTTCCGGATTATGGCCTCCTTCTTGCTGAAGAGCACCTCGAGCCCCTTGTCGGTAAGGCGGTTCACTGACAGCAGATTTGCCCCAAAGTTGAGCATGTGGAGCACGTCGTGAATTGTGCTCGTGACAGCCTCCCCGTCCACATCCACCTCGATGCGAACGTTGCCTTCTCCGGCAGCCAACTCTGTTTTGCCGTTGGCCACTGTCATGCGCCATTCCAAGGCGCCATAGGTGATGAATGCCACCCGCTTGCATTGCGTGTGGCGGCCCAATCCGGAGTCAATCACGAAGACTCCCGAATCTGTCAAGTCGGTGGACTCCTTCGCCATCATTGCGCCGTCGTCCTTCTTTCCAGCTTTCCCTGGCTGGTGTTGAAATTTACATACCAGGATCTTTAGGAGTCTTCAGACACAGTACTCTGATAGGTCAACTTTCTCAATTCTCTATTGAACTGTCGGTAATACTGTCACATACACGTGTTACTACTCTTCACACACACAGGCACTCTTGCCTGAATAATGTCACTGACTGTACGATTCAAGAAGGTGAGCTGAAGGCACAGTTACATGACTCGTCTCACAAGCTTTCCAACGGTACCAAGCTTGCTCAAAATGGTTACACACAGACGAAGTAATAGCAAATACAAAACTACGGCTACTTTTATGTCTGTACTAACTAAGAGCAGAAAAGTACAAGTGTTGAGCAGTCCGGTATCCTTGTGTCTTCGGGTTCTCAGCCACAAGATCTGCCGGACACCGCTCGATGATCTCCGATCATCGGCAGACCGAGGTTGGCAGATGTCCAGCGCCCTCGGTGCGATCCACGGACGAGATCGTCCGGATCTGCGGTAGCTTTCTCATAGTCGCCGATCTCTCGGTCGGTCGTCTTGAGATGACGGAAGGACCACACCTCTTGATTTGGCGACGGCCGCGATTCTTCCAACTGCCTTTGCGTGATTCATGAGCGCAGGATCCATCTTTAGAAAGAGCAGTGTCTTGCGCGTGCTCCTGTTCCTCGCCACGTCAGCAGACTCAGAGTCGAGAGGAGCTCATGCTTGCACTCTCGCTTCGTCTGCCGAACCACACACCCTGTTTGTCCAAAACCTGTCCAAATATATCTCGTCCGATAGAGTTGTTCTGTCAGCTCTCTGGAGCTCCCATAGGATGAGTAGAGAGAGTAGGGCTGCGGATGGATGGATCAGTGGGACGCCTAAAGAGGCCTGCCCACAGCCATACCATGCCCCGCCATGTAGGATAGACAGGAGGGTCGAGAGAGAGATGGGGATCTCTCTCTCGGCCCTCTTGCTTTTCCTTTTGTTGATGGTGTGTCGAGCCCAGTAGATCAGTAGATGAAGAGGATTGGACGGTTGCCCTTTTTCCAACAGCTGGTCCGACTTCCTGTTGGGACTGTTGTGTGCGTAGTGGCCTTCTTTGCCACACACGTAGCACTCCCTTCTTGTCACCTTTCTTGGTGCCCTTCTTGGAACCCTTCCCCTTCTTGCCTCCCCCTCCACCTTGAGGGCGGATGTCATAGGCGGAACTTGATGTTGTCCCACTCTCTCTCTCCCACCACGCCGCATCCATTCATTGCGGACGTACTCAGCCACCTTTGGGTACTTCAGCTCATCGACGGACGAGCCGCCTACGACGGTGATCATGGGAATCCAACTGTCCAGCAAGGCCAGGAGGAGGATCATGGGTTGCAGCTGAGGGTCGACCTTCCACCCAGTGGCTACGCACTCGACAGTCAAGGACTCAATCTGCTACACGATCTCCATGATGTCGTCGCCTTCGTTGGCTCGGAGGGTGACGAGCCTCTTGAAGACGAAGAGCTGGTTAGCAAGGTTGGTAGACTGGTAGATGGTACAGAGCTTCTTCCATGCCTCCGCGGCCTCCGTGCATCCCTGAATGAGGGAGCGCTGCATCGGAGCAAGCGCATACACCAACAAAACAAGCGCTTCCTTGTTGCGGTTCTTGTACGCTTCTACTTCCTCCGGCGTCGCGGTATCCATAGGGGCCGTTTCCTTACCGTTGACCAGCTCAAGCAGGCCCTTATCATCGAGGAAGACCTCAAACTCCCACCTCCACAAGTGGAAGCCAAGTCCGTTGAACTTTGAGACGCCGATGCTCTCTTGCTCGGTCGGTACCATGGCGCGCGGCGGTAGCGTGAACGTTGTAGAGCTAGGGTCCTTCTAGGCACGTGGGCCCATAACCCTTTGTTGGCTCTAGTGGGTATGGAGGCACCCTCAAGGATGCCTAGCTCTTGCTGATACATGCTACCAGTGTTTGTGGCAGCCAAGGGACACCTTTGGTGAAGAGTGTGGAGCACAAGGATCACGGATGTGAGTGGGCAGAACACGTCGCATTCAGGAGAACTGAATAGAAACACGTTTTGTCACTTAGCATAGTGAGATTACATCAGATCCTTATAGCTGTGATTAAAGATTTCCAACACATCCAAGGACGTCCAAATCGGAGCAGTAGAGCCCCTGCTACGGCCGTCGAAGTAACCCTTGGTGGAGCCGTCCACCTTGCCTTGCACACTAGGCAACGGGAGGCGCTTCGACGATGACCAATCGAAGCGCCTTGCCTCGCCCAGAAGCCAAGGAGAAGGTCACCCTGGTCAATGAAGTCCCTGTAGTCACTTTATTCATGGCCCAGGTGCATTTGGAGCTCGGTGGAGACGAACTCGGATCACTGACGGTGGATTATCCCGCCACCCATTGCGTGTACCAGATTCCACCCGCCAAACACCCAAACTTCGGGCTAGGCTAACTTTCTGAGTACTCACTCAAATCGAGCCATTCAAAGTTCGCTCTTGCATGGAAAAATCCAAGGAATCCAAATCTAAAGTCCGATCAGGTGTTTGACCACTCCCCAGTGGTCCAACCAGGGATTACAATCAACGGCACTCATGGCAAGGGGCACACCATGTCAACACACTCATGGACCTCCAAAATGTCGCCATGGCAAGGGACACTGTTCCAACACAATGAAGCTGCTTCTATTGACCCTGGGCTTTGTTCCTCCAGCGTCATTGCCATGGACCATGACGGGCTTGGCATCAGATTTATGCATCCTAGTACTACTCTTGGATACTCCCTGATTTCTGAGGTGTTCTATAATACCATATACACCTCTGTGTCAGGCCATGTTTCTCCCAGCTTTTATGCTAGTGGTTTTTCCCTATTACCTCTGAAGCCAACCATTATTCATGATGTTATTGATGTAATTTTTGCCTCCCTCTAGGGGATGGCCATGCAGGAAAATATCACTACAATTTGAAAGTACGGTGTGTAAAAGCTATTGGATCTCCCTCCTTGACGGGAGGAAATCTCTGTATGCTCATTTTATTGACACAAGCTAAAATCAAAATGGCTCTGCTTATCCTTTCCAAGAAAATTTGACTGCAAGGAATTCTTTTAGATCCATCGCATCCATTTTCATGAGACCTTAGTGCATGTTGGGTGTTACATATCTGTTTGTGCACTCTTCATCTTGGTGGCACACATGCACTAAAAGAACAAGAAAATGGAGTAAAGAGCACCTTCTTGCATGGAGCAATGGATGAGGAAATGTACGTGGTGTACCTTTCTAGCTTCATAGATGGCACAGACAAGATCTACCGATTTTACAAGGCCTTCTATAGACTCAAATGATCCCCCGCTGCTAGAACATGGAGATTATTGCAAATATGGAAAGAGTGGGGTACAATCGTGAAGGTGGGGTGGCTGTGGGATCCACTTTGCTTGTGACGCGTGAGCGGGAATCGTTTCACTGCAAGAGCCTAGTCCCCTCCTTTCTAAAACTTTCGCTTTCTACCCATGTTTCTATCTATGGAAGCACAACATTAATTTCAGGCTTGTGTGGTCTGATGTGCTTGAATGTACTTTGTGGTTCAATTCTTCCTTTTCGGGAGAATCTGAAAACAAGCGTGAGCCTACTGGTCGCCACACGCAATGTGACTAAGAATTTTGGGATTATCAGTCATGCAGAGGGAAACGATCAAATGTTTGCTGGTTTTTCAAGAAGGACAGAATCGGAGAGTTAAATTACTGGTCACAAGCATTCCAAAGCACCAAACCGTGCATGATTTGGCCAGGCATAGCCCAAGTAATGCTTGTCGAAGTGCAGGGTCACCCACCACATAAGCACCTAACGCCTCTTGTGGTGACGCCTTTCTTCACGTGAAAAAAGCCTTTTTAGAGGTGCGGATCCAATTGCATGTGATGGAGGGATCCCCTGCGCTATTGAAATGTACCTGGGTCAAATTTATGTTGAGTTTGATGATGGGGTTTGACAGGGTTTGAAACCTGTTTGCAGATCTACAGACAGACTTTTGACGGTCAGTAACAAGTTGTACTATTGAGTCGCGGACTCGGAGCCAAAATATTGGCCAAGTCTCTTAGTATCATCATGTACTGGTGGATTTGGTGGATCTTATCCACCAGATGAATCCACAGTCATCCATCGGATAAATCCACCAGACGTGCTTTGTTACTCACATCCAGTGGATTTATCCACTGGATGTTGTTTTGCAACTAACTCCCCGAGCACCCTTACACATACTAACTTTGAGAGCTCTTAACTTCCTTGGTACTCGACTGATTTTGGTGATTCCAGTTGCACTGGACTCATCAACTCTTCAAATTCATGGGAAATAATCTCTTCTGAATTTGGTGCATTCCTTGAGCTGCTAGATCAAAGTGCAAGGATTTTTATCTCACCGGCGTCTTGTCAGTGCCTCCCGGCTCTGCACTCTCGCATGCGGAGGGGCAACTTACTGTTCATAATATGTATATATAATTTTCCCTCTAGTGTGGTCCTTGGTGTGCAGGGCATGCTGACACAGAGTGGATGCCATGCACGCTGAGCACTCAAACCGAACCGGACTGACTTCTGTGGTTTATCTGGCGTCCCTCGTGCGCTTGCCTCTGCCTAGCAGCATCGTCCCAGCTTCATAATCCTAGAGTCGTTTCCAGATTTTTCTACTGGAAGATGTATGTTTTTCCTTTTATTTACAATTGGTCAGAACTCCAAAAGAAATTAGAAACCGAGATTAGTCCTTGTTTAGTTTGTGAACTGATCTTTGTTTTTGATTAGCAAGGTATGGCGTGGACTAGCCCACCATTTTGCATGCCACGGGGGCTCTTTGCCTTTGCTCGAGTTTCAGGCGCCGACAAGCCTTGCTCGCCAGCTGCTGCGTGGGTTGCAATTAGCAAGGCTCACCCAATCGAGCTGCTACATGTAGCAGCTTGACACTTTGGGTTCTTTCTAGTCGCTAATCCACAGCACCATGCAAACCCGCTTGTAACTTACTGAAACAAGATTCATTTCAAGCAAGAATGGTTGTGTTATATACGTAGGAACTTCCACACTTATAACATTCTCCATCGTTCACCTTCCATGCCCCCTGCGTCCTCCAGCCCTTTGTAGCTGGTCATCCCGAGGCTGGCCATGCTGATCGCATACCAGTCCGCAGGTTGCATTTTGGTCAAGCAATCTACAAGCAGGTTGGCGTTTTTCTGAGCTGGAGGATTGCATAATTAGGCCCGGCACCGAGCCTGTCAGCTAACTACACATCATAATCATATGTTTCGGACCGAGGTTGATGAGTCTTGCGAACTACAGTTAGCGAGAAACTCTCTTTGGATTTGGAGGGATTCACGAATCTGGGTGGATTTGTGAATCCGGGTCTCGGATCCACGAATCCGGATCCAGGTTTGGATTCGGACTCACGAATCCGAATCCAGGATGAGATTCGCGAATTGGATCCGGTGTGCAGCCTTATCTAAGATATCATATGAATAGAGAGAGAGAGAGAGAGAGAGAGAGAGAGAGAGAGAGAGAGAGAGAGAGAGAGACAGTACGAGGGCTGCTCGGTATGGATGAAGAGCAACAGGATCGCGTGGCAGAAAACTACGCCACACTCTCCACAGCAGAACGGCATCGTCGAGAGGGCGAACCGCACCATCCTCAACATGGTCCGGTCCATGTTGAGCGATGCTGGCCTTGCGCAGCGGTACTGGGACGAGGCGGCACGGACAGCGGCGTACATCATGAACCTGACGCCGATGAAGCCGTTAAAAGACGCGGAGTCCAAGGTGTGGAAGACGCCACAAGAAGTGTGGAGCGGGAGGAAGCCAACTGTGGCACACCTCTGCACGTTTGGATGTGTTGCACATGCTGTTGTGCAGGCACGGGAGGGGCGGGGAAAACTGGACCCACGGACTCACCGGTGCATCTTTGTCGTGTACGAGAGCGGGAGCAAGGCGTACCGGCTCTTCGACCCGCGGAGGCAGCAGATCGTGAAGAGTCACGATGTCACGTTCGACGAAGACAGCCGTTGGATGGACAAGGACGCGGGTCTCTCCAAGCGGGGGGAGTGGCTGCCACTCCTCGAGGAGGAGACACTGGAGGACGCAAAAGAGGGTGATGTCCTATTGGCTCCAGCCGGCGAGAACCATCCAGGCGATGTGGTAGCAGCTGATTTGCATTCAGCCGAGTCGGACAATGAGTCCAAAGCGCCGGTAGTAGTGGAGCTGAACGAAGAGGTGGGGAGTGAGCCCGCATCCCCACGGTCCCCGAGAGAGGGGGAGCAGGCCAGCGGTGCGAGTGGCACCACGAGGGGGCAGCAGCAATAGCAGCAGCCTCAACAACAGCAGCCACGGAGAAGCGGATGCGCAAGGAGGACGGCAAAGAGGTACGATGCCGCAAAGGGCATCTGGACTGGGCTCACTCGAGCGTTCTTTATGCAAGAGGAGCCCGAGACCGTCAAGGAGGCATTGCACCGGAAGGATGGGGCTGAGTGGGAGGGAGCTATGAAATCTGAGCTCGCCTCCCATGAAAATAATGGCACTTGGCAGCTGATTGACAGGCCGGAGGGCACGAAAATCATCGGCTCCAAGTGGATCTTCAAGAAGAAGCTCACCAAGGAGGGGAAGGTGGAGCGGTACAAGGCACGGCTGGTCGCGAAGGGGTACGCGCAGCGAAAGGGTGAACACCACAATGAAACCTTTGCACCGGTGGCGAAGTTCGCCTCCATCCGCTCCATCCTCTTGGTGGCGGCGGCACGCGACTAAGAAGTCCATCAAATGGCTGTGAAAACTGCATTCCTCAACGGCGACCTGGACAAGGAGGTCTACATGGAGGTGCCACAGGGGGTGGACGCGCCGCCGGGGAAGGTATGCTGGCTTCACAAGGCGCTCTACGGGCTGAAGCAAGCGCCACTCATGTGGTACCTGAAAATGGACGGCTTCATGGCCGAGCTTGGCTTCAAGCGTTGCGAGGTGGATCACAGCGTGTACGTGCGGAAGCAGCCGGGGTTGCACCAGATCGTGGTACTTTACGTGGATGATCTCATCCTTGTGTCGTCGGACATGGAGGAATTGGTGAACCTGAAGCAACAGCTGGGTGGTCGGTTCAAAATGACCAACATGGGCGAGCTCGAGTACTACCTCGGCGTCGCCATCAAGAGGGACCGCAAGGCACGCACGCTCAAGATGGGGCAGGCAAAGTACATGCAAGAGGTACTCCGCCGCTACAACATGGAGGAGTGCAACCCCATCGGCACACCCATGACCACCACATATGAGCTGAGCTCGAGCATGGGCCCGAGCACGCACGAGGAGGAGGAGGAGATGGCAGGTGTGCCATACCAGTTCGCAGTGGGGAGCATCATGTACGCCATGGTGGTGACGCGACCCAACCTGGACTTCGTGGAGGGCCAATTGCGTTGCTATATCGCTGATCCCAGGCCGCTGCATTGGCAAGCAGTGAAGCGGATCCTCCGTTATCTCAAGGCGACAAAACAGTCACGGCTTGTCTTTGGAGGGGGAGCACGTGACGGATCCCTCGAATTGGTCGGCTACTCCGATGTCGACTGGGCTGGTGATGTTGATGACAGAAAATCAACATTGGGGTACGTGTTTGTGCTTGGTGGTGCAGCAGTTTCATGGGCAAGTAGGAAGCAGGACTGTGTTGCACTGTCCAGCACCAAAGCGGAGTACATCGCGCTCGCGGAAGCCGCAAAGGAGGTGGTGTGGCTGAGGCAGCTGCTAAAGGAGATCGGCGTGCCGCAAAGGAAGGCGACGGTACTCAACGTTGACAACATGAGTGCCATCAGTCTCACCCAGAACCAAGTGCTACACAGGAGGACCATTCATATCGAGATCCATCATCACTATGCGCGGGACTTAGTGGCAAAGGGAGTTGCGGCTTTTGTGCATGTGGCACTAAGCGCATGCTCGCCGATGCCATGACCAAGGCACAGCCCAAGGACAGGCACGACGCAAGCTGCATGGAGCTCGGTCTGCGTTGTGAGGTTTGAAATGCTACATGTTCCAAGGACAGGGCATCAAGGCTGCGGTGCAAGGGGGAGATTGTTGACATGGTGTGCCCCTTGTCATGAGTGCCGTTGATCGTAATCCCTAGTTCGACCACTGGGGAATGGTCAAACATCTGATCTGAATTTAGATTTGGATTTCTTGGATTTTTCCATGCAAGATCGAGCTTTGAATGGCTCGATTTGAGTGAGTGCTCAGAAAGTTAGCCTAGCCTGAAGTTTGGGCGTTTGGCGAGTGGAATCTGGTACACGCCATGGGTGGCGGGATAATCCACCGTCAGTGATCCGAGTTCGTCTCCAATGAGCTCCAAATACACCTGGACCATGAATGAAGTGATTAGAGGGACTTCCTTGACCAGGGTGACCTTCTGCTTGACTTCTGGGTGAGGAAAGGCGCTTCGACTAGTCATCGTCAAAGCGTCTCCAGTTGCCTAGCGTGCAAGGCAAGGTGGGCGGCTCCACCAAGGGTTACTTTGACGGCCGTAGCAGGGGCTCTACTGCTCCGATTTGGGCGTGCTTGGATGAGTTGGAAAGCTTAGATCACAGGCTATAAGGATCTTATGTATTCTTATTGTGCTAACTAACAAAAACTTGTTTCAATTCAGTTTTCCTGAATGCGGCGTGTTCTGTCCACTCATATCCATGATCCTTGTGCTCCACACTCTTCACCAAAGGTGTCCATTGGCTGCCACAAACACTGGTAGCTTGCATTAGCAAGAGCTAGGCATCCTTGAGGGTGCCTCCACACCAAGTAGAGCCAATAGAGTGGACCTCCAAAATTCAGAGGAGAGTGGCTGAGTGGTTCAGGGAATCCACTGGGGTAGTCAAGGGCTTGGGTTCAGGTCCAACTTATGCTGGTGCTGTGGTAGCTTGGGGTGGAAGAAACCACATGGTCTAGGACGTTCACAGGCTATTTTTGAGCTTCTGAGTGAACTGTTCTTGCATCTAGAAGCCAGTGGAAGATTGCAGGATGGAGATGTTCCTTCTAGATGGAATTGGTGCTCCCAAAAGGAACGTGATGGTGTCTACAAGGGGAGAAGCCTTCTACATGGTGGTTGCTTCATCTAGAAGAAAGTTGCAGGTCCAGGGAAGCAGGCTCATCCCACATGTCAAGATCTTTGTGCTGGAAGCTGCCACCAGTAGAGAGGCAGAAGAATCCAAGTGTGGAACCTTCCACATATCATGCCAGTCTAGAAGGCATGGAAGCTGCTAGGAAGCTTAGCCTTTTGCGGTTGCTTGTATGCATGGTAAAGCGTACTCCTATGGCTACAAACGACCACAAAAACCTGGCAGTGTGAACAAGAAAAGAATCAATGAACAACATCAATCATCAACGTTGAAATCAAGTTCCTTTGTCATCCTCAGAGCAACGAGCCTCTTTCACCCGAGTCCCTTAAAAACAGTTGAAAGCATGCAACAGGACAGCTTTGTTTCCTCAAGGGCGCACACATACCCTCAGGCCAACAAAGGGTTATAGGCCCACGCCTTTCCAACTGTACCTACATCCATGCTTCTAGCAACAAGTCATGGCAGCAACCAGGCAAGAGAGCAGCTCTGCCATCCTACAGGATGATGAGATTGGCTTCCTTCCATGGCGGTGACAGCCCAAATTTCACCTTTGCAGGAACAAACTTCTTGGGCTGGTCAAATGGGATGAAACAGTTCCTCCATGGACGGCCATGACTCACAAGAGAGAGGCCTTGAATGACCATGACAGAAAGGTGGTGGTTCTTCTTCAGTTGGCATGGCAAGGACGTCATGCACCTCCAAGGATGCATCCAAGTGTTGGAGGCTGGGGAGAGGCTCAGTTTTGTCACAAGCTCATACGACAACACTGTCTCCTCCCAATTAAGTGGTTTGTCATCCTCCATGCCGTAAAGGAGTACTTCCCGCACAGGCCCACATAGGTGGTTGATGCAATGGAATTTGCTTACAAGAGCCAAGGTGGGGCTTTGTCTTCCATTTGCATGTGGTCGTTGAAGTCATTCATAAGAGGAGGACTTGGCAAGCGGGAAAGTAAGGAGACACAGTGTTAGCTGGCAGAAGCAGTGTAAGATTGGAACAAACCCGCTAGGGCAGAGCAAGGGATGTCGTCTACAACAATCAACCTCGTCGTTCATTCTTGCTAAGAAGCAGGAGACAACAGGGGGCAAGGACGAGTCCACGCTGCTCCAAGAAGGGGGATTGTCATCATTGTTGCAAGGAGAGGCATGGGAGAAGATGTTGTACAAAGGGAGGTATGAATCTGGCCACAAGAGGTAGCGGAACGGCAGCGGACCAGGGTTGCAACCAAATCCGTATGCTCCATGAAGGGAGCGACGATGGCCAAACCTGAGGCGGGCGGGCGGCTGGCGTGTTTGGAGCACGTTAGCTCCAACAGGCCCAAAAGAGGGGCCTGGTACAGTTTTGGCCAGACAGGACACTAGAAGGAGATATGCACACCAGAGGCCGTGGACTCCGACAAGTGCATCAGAAGAGGAAAGCAGGCCGAAGCAGTCATCAACAAGCCGTGCAGCAGTGATCAGCTTCGTGTTGCGAAAGCTGATGTGGTCGAGGACCACGTGGCATTCTGTGGGCATGCAACTTCCACAGCCTCCAAGACGGAGTCGAATGTGGAGCAACAAACAGGGGCTACTGTCATTCATCACAAAGGAGGTGATGTGCTCCAAAGAGGCACAAAGCGGGTGGACGAGTTGGCCGGGAAGAAGAGCGCTAACATAAGGAGGCTCAAAGCCCCTGACCTGGTGATGGAGGTGCTTTCCGTGAGTCACATCATTGAGGAGGGACTCAAAGTGACCTTCACGAGGAAGGCCTGCCTCCTAAGAGAGGAGGGTAGTGGATGTGTCGTGGCACGTGGTGCATATAAACAAGGTGTGTACCGGATATGCACGAATTTCCTCATGAGGTGCAGCCGTGATTCTGACATGTGCAGCCTTCGGAGAAAGGAAGCGGTTGCAGCTGCGCCCAAGATGGAGGGACGTGAGGACGTAGTGGGCGGTATGGAGGGTACCGTCCGGACTAGGTCTGTAGAACTGGACTACAAGGAACACCATGCAATACGATGCCGAGTGCTGCGTGGCAGGCCTCAGAAGGAGGCGAAGGAGGTGGACCAGGTTGCAGACCAGCCAGGGGATAGCATTGAAGGCTTACGGCCTTGCTCTTCTAGCGGGCAAGCTAGGCCCAAAGCTGCAGTAGCGGTGAACCAGCACCACAAGATGGGCCAAAAAGGTGGTGCTAAGTTCCATTTGTAAGCGGTGGTGGCAGCTTGGAGGACCATGTAGCAAGAGGAGGACGGCAAGGAAGTGCATCCTCAAGGAGAATCCAAAGGGCTCCAAATCTTGGTTGAAGGGGAGCAGATGCGGCAGTGATGTGAGGGCCAAAATGTGGCCACTCAAGTGCTGACATGGGGTGTCGTTTAGTCACGTGCGTGGAGATTTGCCTCAGGGGCTGAGGAGAGGGAGAGTGGCGGCATTGGGTTGCGCTCTTAACCTGAGAATAACGTGCTCCGGGCTGTAGAGGTGGTTGACCGGGGCCACAAGGCGGTCACAAAATGCACCACAAAGTCTCAAGAGGAGGCTTCAGTGGCACAGAGACCACACAACAGTTTGAGAATGCAATGAGGGCCGGTCCTCAAAGTGAGCCAAAGCGGATCGGTGCAGGAGAGGACTGAGACCAAGAGCACCATGCGGGGGAAGAATAGGCAGTGGGTACACCCAAAAAAAATGGATGGAGGTGGCCTGGAAGTTCGTGCAATTGGGGAAGAGCAGCACGGAGTAGCTGAGCTCTCCATCCGAGAAAAATAGGACTCCAAGTGTCATCAACGGTGGACCGCGGCTAAAAGGCAGACCAAGAGGGTGCTGCCAAGTCCTATGAGAGGGCGGCGGTAGTGGAGCAAAGGACTAGGCCACAGAGCCCATTCAAGGCATCTTCAGCTCCAAGTCCTGAAGAAATAGGGCGAAAACTCAAGGGGCATACCTGTCTCAAGGATGAGAGAGGTGTGTTGGAATCTCCCAGCTCTGCAAGAAAAAGGGCAGATGATGCATGCCAGATAGACAGCGTGGAAAAAGGACTTTTAATTCTTGCTTCTCCATATTCCCCAAATTAGGGGGAGGCAAGTGCATGAGGAGTGTGATGAGGGAGCTTAGAACAAGCAACAAGCACCATAAGTCATCTCCAGATTGTAGGAGAAATGGTGTGTAGTGAGCCACAGAAACGTTTCAAGGGGGAGAATGTAGGAACAGTGTCCCTTGCCATATCAACAATTATGCATGAGTGGACCTCCAAAAGTCAGGGGAGAGTGGCTCAGTGGTTCAAGGAATCCACCGTGGTTGGCAAGGATGTGGGTTTAGGTCCAACCTCTGTGAATACTATGGTTCCTTGGGGTGGAAGCAACCACATGGTCTAGAAGGTTCACTGGAGATTTGCAGGCTTCTAGATGAATTATTCTTGCTTTTAGAAGCCGGTGCGAGATTCATGGAAGGAGATGATCCTTCCAGATGGGATTATTGCTCCCGAAAGGAACATGATGGTTCCTAGAAGGGGAGAAGCCTTCTAAATGATGGTCATCCAGAAGAAAGCAGCAACTCCAGGGAAGCAAGCTCATTCTCCATGTCAGGATCCTTGAGCTGGAATTCGCCACCAATAGAGAGGCACAAGGATCCAAGTGGACAGCCTTCCACATAACATGCCAATCTAGAAGGCATGGAAGCTTCCAGGAAGCTTAGCCTTTTACAGTTGCTTGTATGCGGTAAAGGCTACTCCTGTGGCTATAAAGGGCCACACAGTCATGGCAATCTTAAAAAAACAAAACATTCAATGAACAACATCAATCATCAACATTGACATCAAGTCAATCAACTAAGTGATTTGTGTCAATATGTGACTCCCATAGCCAAGTTCTTTTTCCATATGAAGAGGAATGAGCTTCTTTCACCCGAGTCCCACTAAAACAGTTGGAAACATGAACATGGTCAGCTTGGTTTCCTGAAGGGTACACATACACCCTTAGGCCAGCACATTGTGTCAGGGCCGAGCTTGGAGCTCAGTCCCATGAGTGTATAGCTTAGGAACTGGCACAGAAAAAGTATCTGGATTTAGGAGAGGATTCAAAATAGGATGAGGGGGTGATGGAGGTGACACTGTGGTTATGTCGAGGGTGGCATGATATGGAAGAAGCTTGGATGTGGTGTGAAGGTGGAAGGAAAAGCACGCGAGGGATAGACGATGTTGGAACAGAAACACATGCGACCATGGAAGAGGGGGATGATGATGACCACCATCACAATAGACGGAAGCACATGTCAGTTTCTAAATGAGATCGTACGGCTACATGGATTTCCACGCACCATCATCAACGATAGAGATAGTCACTTAACTAGCTCTTTTTAGCGCAAGTTGATGACACGTTACGAAAGTGGAATCAATCTATCGACGGTGTTCCATCCTCAAACCGACAAGCAAACCAAGCAGACTAATGAGACACTCGAACAACTTCTCCATACTTTATTCGAGCCACACGGAACTGATGGGGTAGCAAAACTACAAACCGACAAACTCGCATATAACTTTGCAACTTCCTACACAATGGGTAAAACTCCATTTCAACTTTTCCACAGAAAACCTCCCACCACACAGACAGAGTCTGAGCAATATTCCAGTGGCTGACATCCACCGATGAGAATTCTCTAGTATTTGGGAAGAAGCATGCCAAACTCTCATAAAGGCACAAGGAAATATGGAGCTAGGAGTGGACTTAGATTCATGCAATGACGTGTTTAGTGCTGGCGATCACGTCCTACTTAGCTCAACGAACATCAAATTCTTGGACAAGACTTGACCCACTTGAGATTGAGCAAATGCAAATTCCAGTTGGCGCTTGACTTCACCTACCAGAACTACCAGACAGCATGCTGATTCATCTAGTCTTCCACGTTAGCAAGCTCAAGCACTATTGGAAACCCAGCAAGAACTTCCCTGGACAAGACATTGCTCTTATCCAAGTGAACGGGGATATAGAGGACGTGATTGAAGATATCCTGGTCATTGACACTGTGGGAACACAACTGAGTATCTCATTAAATGGTGCAGCTATAACGCTGCGCAGTTCAATTGAGAATCCTACGACAACTTCCAAGACTACGATCATCTGCTCAACGGCCACTACTGTCATCATTGGCCTATATTTGCTAACGCGTCGGGACTTCGGGACTAAAAGGGAGGAGGGAAAATCAAGGCCAAGCCATACACAAGTCCTTTGATTTGTGAGTGGCCATTTTTTCCTTACATTCATAGCCCACCACGTGTCAGCTTAAGGATTTTTACGCCGTCCGTCCAAGGGCATTTTTGCCACATTGCCTCGACCTCTAGTGTTATGCTTCCAAAGGTTTTGACGCTTTTGACAATTTACCAAAAGGATTTTAAAAAGCATTGAATCATATCGATATTTTGATAGTGTTTAATCGACTTCTTGACGATGCAAGGCTTCTATAAAAATTCACCTTGATGTTATAAAAACTACTTGAGTTATCGGTGATGCTTCTCAAAGCAACCACTTCCGGCGCAATGACTTCAGCGTCCAAATCCTTATAGATGTCTCATTGCGCTTCTTGTCATTATGTATATAAACTTGACATGTTCCACACTAGTCATTGAAGTATGGGCCAAATAGCTCGGATACCCATGAAATGCAAAGTGTGACTCTCATCCGCCTTGCACCAGCAAAAAAAAGCCTGAAAAGCCCAGTCCGAAATCATGCTCACTCACTTCATGCGTCGACGGACGAACAAGAAAAAAAACTGCACGGGGCCATCGCTCCCACAAGAGAATCGCAAGGGAGCGAAGACCCCTTTGGCGCGGGCTCTGTCCGAGCCAAACATACAAAATCCTAGATTAAACTCTTGGGTTTGTGTGTAAAAAAAAATAAAGGGGTCATCACCCCCTCGTGGTCGAGCAAAAACACCCTTCTTTTGTTTTTGTAATTGTTTTGTACACGCAAATCCATTCGTTCAACGTCCAAACCTCAATAAAACCCTACCCCGAATTACATTTGGGGTTTTAGGGTTTTAGTTGTGTGCGGGCTCCTGTTGGGTCCCGCGGTAGCAGGGCCTAGAAGATTCCCTTTCAACGCATGGGGAGTCTCAAACTCCCCTAAAACTCTGGACAAACCTACCCCCCGCTAGTATCACAAACCCTTTAACAAAGGGGTTTGTGATACTAGCGGGGGGCTCCGCATGTCATACGTCACCTATGCATGGCATGCGGCCTCGTCATGACTTTGTGCCTTTTTTCTTTATTAGTGGTGTGGCGGTAGCGGCGGCTGATGGATACCAGGGTATTTTTTGCTCGAAGATGGGTGGATGGGCTATATAGTTCGGGAAAGTGGATGTATGCATCTTCCGCTCTTGAAGTATTGTGATTGCTAGATACAGATTATCCAATTGTCTCAATTCCTTGCAATGTCTTCTGTCCTGCACCTCATCCCCATGAACCAACCACGTTCCACTTGGAACATCACAAAAAATATTGGCAAACTGTATACATAGTAGATTTTGTTGTAGAATTTTGTGTGCACTCTGGCCAAGATGGTGTAACCTCATTTACAGGAAATGCACATGTAATCGAGCCAAACTACCGCACTTAGTACTTGTGAGCAGTTATGACCAGACTCAAACTGAGCTGCCTTTGTTCACATGGCAGAGTCCCTTTGACCTTTCTTATAAAAATTTGATCATTGGAACTGTGGAAATGTTGCCCTAAACGTTGTGGCAGGCTATGGCTCCTCTCCACCCACATGTTTCTGTAAAACTCCACTATGCTACACTTGTGTGGTCTTCCCCCAGAAGTCTGCG
>SZWC01020256.1:0-10622 GCA_023375785.1 Penium margaritaceum
ATTCCCTTTCTTCTATCACACGTGCACCGCAACTCGCAAACCCCCCCAAACCTACGGCAAACCCCCTAGTTTAAATAGGGGGTTTGACAGTGTCATCGCAAGCTCGCAGGGAGGTTTCGCCGCGGAATCCCTCCTGCGAGCTCGCGATGGCGGGCGAAGTTCGGCTCCGCCGTCAAAGTCGAAATCCATGTCGAATCCGGTGAATACATGAAAAATATGACAGTCGTGCCCATTTTCGCTCGAAGAAGGACAAACATGGGCATCACTGTTATGTTGTTAAAAACCATGGGCATCGCTGCTAAATCTGGCGAAACGATGGGTATATAAGTACTCCGTCCTTCTGAGAAAAATGACTAGGTCGCCCACATTCCGGAAAGTTATGACCAGGTCGCTCCCAATTTTGGTACTCCGGGGAATTATGGCTAGGACGCCCAGTAAGGATGAAATATTATCAACGTATTTGCCCCAATTTAAGAAAATTGTGTCAATTTCTCCCCCATTGATGAGGGAGACAGCCATAATTCTCAGAATGGGGCAAGTTGGGAAACTAATAAAAAATGGGGGCGACCTAGCCAAAAGTTTTTTGAATGGGGGTGACGTAGTCATTTGTTCTCAGAATTGGGGCGTCTCAGACATGGTCGGCCGAAAATGGGGGTGATCAGGGAGTTAGCCGCATAGTTTGGGCCTCCGAATTTTCTGCTGGTCATTTCTCGCACATTGAGGACGCAGAAGTCATTTACACAAAAGATGCCTGTTGTACCCACTTTTCGCGAAGCGCCTGAGTTCATGCATGACGTACCCACTATTGCAAAGAAATTCATGCTAGACCGGTTGCGGACGAATTATTTCGATGAATGTGGGTATCCGACAATTTATTTTTTATTTTTCACCGAATTCAGTCTCCATTTCTACAAGTCACGAAATGAAGGGCGACCCAAGTGTCTTTCAAGTGACTTAAACCGAAGCACAAGTTCTTATGGAACAAATATGTGTAGTGGTGAACTGTAACGGATTCGACGGAATCCTTGACCGACTAGGCCAAAACCGCGGTGCTTGAGGGTCTCCAAACCTCAAGCCATCCCGTCCAACCGCCCACAGTCCCAGGTGACCCCGCTCGAGCCACGAGGCTCCTTCGACCGGTCGGCGTGGCACTGCCACGCTACATGAACACTTGTTCCCTAATTTCTGTTGCACTTTGAACAGTGGGATTGAACTTTGGATGAAAGCCGAAAAAATGACATCATTCACATGCAAAAACAGACGTCACATACTTTCCTTGCCAAACATGCAGCAGCCACGCTCAACGTGGCATGATGTTGCGTGTTCCTGCCGTTCCCATCGACCTCGACAACAAGCGAACGGACTCTAATCGACACATATCTCAATCACGCGATATGTTGCCAAGTGGACGTTGCCTCTTCTCGTCCACATGCTAGCGGCGCCAACGGGCGGATGTTTCAAGGACAGACCACATGCTGTCACCGTTGTTCTCTTGAAGCTGACGTGCCTCCCATCATAGGTGGTTATGACCCAGGTGCATGATTGGATTGATAGATTTTGTTACCACTCCATACGTCTTCACACTACATGCATGGTTTGTGACGGTTGTCTTCATGGTAAGTCAGCCAACCGCCATGTGATGTGGACGTCCTCTCTCGCCGTCCGCAGGGGTCGTGACCGTTGAGCCATTGTTAATGTGTACTTGACATGTTCTTCCAATATCGCCGCTTTGTCGCAACAGGACTCAGTCTCCGGGATGGCCCTCCTCCTCGCGTTGACAACGGGTGGGTTTTTCAAGTGCAGATGGTGGGTACGATGCATATTACGGTGCATGACATACATTGTCATACCCACTGTTGGCCACGATGGCCGCCACTTTTCACGCCACTGGAGGCGACTACCCAGACGATGAGGACGACGATCCTCCAGAGGTCCTCGTCTCCCACTACCACCCTGAGCCATCTTTCTTTTGGATCGAATGGGAGGAACACGAGTGGAACTGTCATGTCAATGTTGTGGAGCGCATGACTCCGCGCTCCCCAGACTGTGTTGAAGAGAGCACAATGCGACTTGGAGGAAGTCAACGTGTCCGTCCGTTTCGTGGTTACCATGCGGGTGGGTGGAACCCACTTTGTTTGTAGAAATGGCGTCGCCGCCAACGGGGTTGGACCTCATGCTATGTCAAAGTACGCTGGCCACTTGCCACCTCATGCTAGTTTCTCTTGTGCATATTTTCCATACATGTAAAAGAATTCTTTCCATAGATGTCCTCTTTGTAGGGTCTTCTCTAGAGGAAACGCCGCCCCCCCGTCGGAGAAGAATAGCAAAGATGTCGAAGCCGCTCTTGCTCGTGCATGCAAACACAAAGGAAGATGCACTGATTTCCCGGGTGGACGAGCATTTCGCAACATGGACGCCTGTCGTGAAGCTGTCCAAGACTACGTTGTCGACTACAACATGCTTGTCTCCTGGGTCCACAATGAGCCAACTCGCTTCGAAGTCCGCTGCGGACTGTGGAAGACTGCAGGCATTCCATGGTTCTTGAAGGCGCGCTATCAGCGGAAGCACGACAACGTTGCCGTGATCGAGTTTGTGGATGGCCACAAGTGCTCCCCCACCACCAAGAAGGGCGACCAGGCGCGCCGGGTCGCATGGGTGNTTTCTCTTGTGCATATTTTCCATACATGTAAAAGAATTCTTTCCATAGATGTCCTCTTTGTAGGGTCTTCTCTAGAGGAAACGCCGCCCCCCCGTCGGAGAAGAATAGCAAAGATGTCGAAGCCGCTCTTGCTCGTGCATGCAAACACAAAGGAAGATGCACTGATTTCCCGGGTGGACGAGCATTTCGCAACATGGACGCCTGTCGTGAAGCTGTCCAAGACTACGTTGTCGACTACAACATGCTTGTCTCCTGGGTCCACAATGAGCCAACTCGCTTCGAAGTCCGCTGCGGACTGTGGAAGACTGCAGGCATTCCATGGTTCTTGAAGGCGCGCTATCAGCGGAAGCACGACAACGTTGCCGTGATCGAGTTTGTGGATGGCCACAAGTGCTCCCCCACCACCAAGAAGGGCGACCAGGCGCGCCGGGTCGCATGGGTGCTGTGGCACATCGAGCAGACCATCAAGAAAAAGCCGTCGATTGATACAAAGGTGTTGCACCAGATCGTTGAGGCTCGCAGAGAGGAGAAAGTACATTACCCGGTGGTGTACCGTGCGAAAAAAGCGGCCCAGGAGAAGCTTATGGACGAGAAGACCCTGTCGTGGTCTCTCTTCACAACCTACATCGCGAAGGTCAGTAATTTGTTTTCCAAGTTTTTTTCCCATTGCTGAACGATTTTTTTACACATCCTTGTGTTCAACGACCATCTCCATGCGATGTATGCCGTGCAGCTGAAGCGAGTGGACCCTCAGACGTTCGCGAACGCAGAGTAGGATAAGAAAAAACAGTTTCGTCGGGCCTTCGTGGCACCCGAGGCTTGTCGGGAGAGCTGGAACCATGTGCATTGCGTCATCACCATGGACGCGACCTTCCTAAAAAATGGGTTCAAGCAGGTTCTTCTAATTGCACAGTTCTGGGATTCCAGCAAACATTCCGTGTCCATGGCGTGGACGCTGTGCAGATAGGAGGACAAGGACAATAAGACTTGGTTTGTGCAACTGCTGTCTCAAGCGTACCCCACGGCCCGCGACCGAGGAATAACCATCATCATCGATCCTGACACCGTACTCATTGATTCTATGGCCCAAGAGATGCCTGGTGCTACCCATACCTACTATGTGTAGCACATCCGTGAGAACGTGAAGTCCAAAGCAGGTCGTGTGACCGCTGACCTCTTCAGGAACATCGCGCATGCGTTCAACGCTAGTGAGTTCAAGCGCACACAAGAGGACTTGGCGAAGGCTTTCACGCAGGGTCTAGAGTACATCTTTGGTGGTGGTGCAGAACCGGGCATCCCGCTGGACATGTGGTATCGACTTTACATCTCTGTGGCGCGAGGCGGTCACACAACGAGCAACGCGGCAGAGTCGATGAACGCCCGCATTATGGACCTCCGCCATCTGTACCCCTTTCACTGCTTCGCCGGAATTTACGTATGGGTGCAGAAGTTGTTTGCATAATGGTGGAAGCTGACGCATGACTATGAGACCATGCTCGTCCCCTTCGCGGACACAAAAGTGAAAAACTACACGCAGAAGGCGCGGGAGTACGACATCATCCCGGCTGGACCGCTGTCTGGGACGGTCTTGGGTCCCAAGAGTCTGTCCGGATGAGAGGTGGACTGCAACGCCAAGATGTACAGCTACGACTAGTGGGCCGGGTACGGGTTCCCGTGTCAGTACGTAGTGAGCCTTCTGCTGGATGCAGGTGTCAACCCCGAGACGTACGTCGATGTTCACTTGACGAAAATGGCGTGAAAAAGGACCTACCATCACCCCATGTCCGAGGTGAATCTCCGCGAGGTGCAGTACGCAGAGCAGGGCTGGGGACTACCAGGGAAGAAGCAGGGTGTTGGAAGGCCAAAGTCCAAGCGAAAGGATTTGTGCGAGCGTCTGAAGAGGGACCGCATCTGCAACCATTACGGGCTGGCTGGACATGGCCCATGGAAATGTACCAACCCACCTGCTCTCTCGTTAGCTGACGTTGCTGCAGCTCGTGCTAGACAGCTGGCTTCAGGATGCAGGATGCGAGGTGATGGTGGCCGAGGCCCTGGAAGTGATGCAGCGGGTGCGGCAGCAACAGCAGCAGCAACAGCAGCCATGGCAGGTGAAGCTACCGCTGTTTTTTTTTTTTTTGGTTTTTGAGATGGTCCAGGCAAAAAATCCCTCCCGCCGGGCTCCCTTCAGATGCATCAGTACAAGCTGCCGCTGGTACTGATGCATCTGATTCGGCAGCAGCAGTAGCAGTTGTTGCCACGACAGGTGAAACCGGTGATGTAGTGGGTGAGGCGGAAGCAGTAGCATGCACAAAAGGTGATGATGCAGGTGAAGGTGAAGCAGCGGGTGAAGCAGTAGACCGCGCAGTCTCTTCCCAGGTCGCCAATCTTGGGAGTCCTGGAGGGGCATCAAAAAACACAACAGAAAACAAGCCCTCCTCATCTGATTGGTCAGATGAGGAGAGTGCCTCAGACTACGTGACAACTGAGACAGAAGAGTGGGAGTCAAACGACGGCTCCTCCCACTCGGACTCGTCCTGGGATGAGGAACCAACACAATGCAAATGGAAGCACAGAGGCCGTTCTGTCTGAGAATAGGTAATATTGTCATGCATTCATGGCCCATGGTGTATAAAATTTGACTCGTACGCTCTCAACTTTGTTTTCTTTTCTTTTTGTGTTCTCTGCAGGTGAGGCGGATCCGTGTCCTGCTAAAGATGGTAGTCAAGCGGCAATCAAGGCTCAAAGTGCACTGGCACAGGGTCAGATCACATGTGGCCCACAACACGGGATGTGCGGTGAAGGATGCATAAATTATCTATTGCAAGATGGCCTCTCTCATCCTAGGGATGACAGAGGAGGCCAGATATCAAGTGACCAACCCATGCATGGGCATGTGTGGGTCCCCCTTTGGAGAAGACTTTCATTATGCATGCCAAGAGTTCAGTGAAGATGCAGAGTGTCCTGCTTGTGAGGTCATTTGTTTTTGCACAGCGTACCCATGTACGTTCAGTTGTGGATTAGTACATGTGACTTATCACCTCTGCTTTACTGGCTATGATGTTTTCAAAGTTGCACACAATGTCATTCGCCTACGCCACTCGTTCTTGCAAGTGCTGCACCTTGTCACTAATTAAAAGCGATGGATCCTTGGTCATGGATACTTCATCACTTTGGTTTTTTGTTTCACCCACTACCTGGCAATTCACCGTCCAAAACGGTTGAGGGGTTAATGCACTAGGCAGACCACACTGAAAGAAGTAATATAGTGATGGAGAGTATAAAGGCAGCTATCTGCCACACAGAGGGCTCACATGACACATAATCAGTGGTGAAATACTTCTTTAAACATAGAAATACCACATGTCCACTATGAAACCATGGTGTAGTTGGAAGGATAGAATATTCGTGGAAACACGAAAAATGTATTCGTGCATACACATTACGCAGGCCCACTCCCTGCCACAGTAAGGGCTCATGGCCGCTATGTGTCACACTCAGGGCTCCAAGAAGACATAATCAGTGGTCAAATACTTTATGAAACTGTACATAAATATACCACATGTCCACTATCTAAACACTTAGAGGTTGGAAGGATAGAAAATTAGTGGACACACGAAGCATGAATTCGTGCATACATATTACGCATGCCCACTCCCTACCACACTAAGGGCTCAAGGTGGACGCAGTATGGACATTTATTCTTTGCATGCCCACTCTCCGCCTCACTAAGGGCTGGATGGCTCTATGTACAGCCAGGGGTGCCACGGATCAGGAGTGTTGGGTGGACGCGGAGTGGGCATACGCATGTCCAGGATCCGAACCATGGTCTCTGTTTCAGGAGGTGTGGATGCCCATGATGGCATCCCATTCCGCGTCACCCAATCGTCGAACCCAGCCTTGATGGTGGCCCATGCAGCAGCGACTTCCCACGGATGCACCATAGCTGCTCTCTATAGTGCTTCCTCTCCACCCCACGCACCGACTTGATCCCATCGGCGCGGCTCATTCGGAACTCCACCCGTTCTTTGTCGGTAGCCATGGCTATGTGATGGATTAGGTGTACCTATGGCGAGGCAGGTGGACGTCGACGTTCACATTATATGTGGCGCACGGGCCCTACATGAGGGACCCATGGCAGTGCGTACCAATGTGTTTGACAGGTGGATCACATGAAACCAAACGGTTTGTGATGGATTTTCGTACAATCTATGTGGCAATAAGGGCAAGGCACACCAGGCACGGCAAACGATGTGGACAGGACGACCGGACCGGGCCCTGCCGTCGCACTCGTTCATGATGGGTTGAGCGCAAACGAGCGCGGACTGTAGGTTGGAGCTCTGTCTCTTCTTGAACCTACGACATTTGGGTTCAACAATGTTTTCCGTGGTTTATGTTGTGAACTCTGCTTGGACACAAAATTTGCACGGGGTGGATGATGCTCGCAAGAGGCAAATGAGCGGCGCTCGATCATTGGACACTGAGGAGAGTCACATATGCACTAGACCAATGGTAGCCGTGAATGACAATGTCGCCAAGTCAGAGTGGAATCTCATAAATGTGTGGTTTACTGGCAACGTCAACTACCACGCTATCCTTGCAGCACGAGGATACAATGGGTCCTGTTTCAATGTTGTCGTGTCATTTTGGCCGGTGTCGAATGTGGGTATGCAGAAAATTTCATTGTTCCCCATACGATTTTTGGCATTGTGGACATCCGAAGCATTTGTTTTTAACAGTGGCCCTCACATGTATTATCTGACTTTTGTGGATGTTATAGTTATTTTTCTGTCAAAGTGGTCGTGCTATTCTTTTTGTGCAAAAAAATTGGTATGGTTTACATTAGTTGCGATGACAGTTGGTATGCGGCAAAAGTACTCTTGAATTTTGACGACGGTGAAATACCCATCAAGCCCCCCTCAGAATCCAATAGAACCATTCAGACCCCTCATGCACATGTATAACTAATCACCTCACCCTCTAAACTGTGCACGCAAAAGTGTGAACATTGATCATTCACCAAAACTTCTCTAATCTATAAAAATACTTTTATTCTTATCATGTTTGACAAGGAATGTATATGTGGGTATTAGTCACGTGTGCTCATGTTTATGATTACTGGGAAATCCTTAATTACAGGATTACACTTATTAATACACTGATTGTGGAGTGTATGAATTTGGGTCGATTGACTATACCTCCTCATGCAAACATTTATAACCCTCTACAGCAAATCAATTTTGACCCATCAATTGACCCCTGTGTAGCAAATTCTAGCAGGATGTTATGTGGAACGGAGAGTACATGGTGAACCTGTTATGCCGATCAGAGCGTAAATGGTAAGAGGTAGAATTTGCGAGGCAAACCACAATTAAGAATTAAGGACACTTGAGCAATTAATAATATGCGATGAGTGCACTTTAATGACAAGTGTCAAAATCATCGAACATATACATACAAGTGTTGAGTTACGAATGAGGCATAGTCGGGTTTGTTGGGTTGATTGTCGAGCAACACCTGCGGAATCGCGTCGTGAGTGGTCAGATTTGAGAAGGTCTGCCAAGAAGTTGGGGGTCTTTGAGAATCGACGGTGAAGATGCGAGATGCATCTTTATAAATCCCAATTCATCTTGGTGCGTCGAGAAGTTGATCGAAAGGTCGTGATACTTGAAATCATAGGTTCGCAAGAGTGGTCGAAGCTGTTGGAAGGTTCAGGAATATCCACTTGAGGGCGATGCAGTTGGCCAGTTTTTCCTCGATCGTCGTAGTGAATATTGCGGTTCTCGCAACGTGATGGGTTGTTTGTGTAAGAACAAAAAATCCCAATTGGAAATATTAGGGACTCTTGTACGTCTAGTACGTAACACTTCCTCCCCTTTTAGCCGCGACGTCTCGGTGCGCATATAGATGTGGCCCGGTGACGACAGTACTAGCCGTCGATGAGATTACCGACGTCTTGGAGGTTTTCGTAGGGTCCCCAACTGTTATACGCAGCATCGTAGCTGTGCCATTTGACAGGATATTATGTGGTCCTGCCTTGTCGTTGTTGGCCAAGGATGTCCTCAATTACATACTCTATGTCTTTGTCCACTTGAACGGGAGGCGAAGGAGGGACATCTATGCGAGGGAAGTTTTCTCCAAGGTCTCGGTAGTGCTCGAGTCTCCTGACACGAGACACCTGATGAACTTGCATAATGTCGGGGAATTTTAGTCGTCCCACCACAGGGGTTTGTATGCGCTCGATCTCAGACGGTCCCAACCATTGGGGTTTGAGCTTCAAATAGTCAGCTTTGAGGAGTTTGATGTTTGCCGAGCTGGGGAAGGACTTTTTTGCCAGCGGTAAAGATGTCATCACTACGATATCGGTCAGCTGCTCGCTTCATCGCTACTTGTGTCTTTGCAAGAGTCTGCCGTGTTTCCTCCCAGATGGTGGTGAATTCTCGAGCTTGCACATCGACTACGGGGATCTTGTTGCAAATTTGTAGTGTTGCTGGTGGAGTGGGAAGTTTTCCATACACCATTTCAGATGGAGTTTGTCCTGTTGCGGTGGAAAGTCACGAATTATATGTGATTTCGGCGGTTGGCAGTTTTTGTGCCCAATCCGTCCCATGAATTTTGGTTAATGTTCGGAAAATATGTTCGAGCGCCTGATTTTTTAACTCGATTTGACCGTCGGTTTGTGGATAAAACGTCGTTGAAAGCTGAATTCTGCTGCCATAACGAGTCATCAGTTTGTACCAAAAACGGCCTGTGAATCGACCGTCTCCATCGCACGTGATGGTTCTTGGTACGTCGTGTAGCCGCACGGTGTTGTTTAGAAACAGCCATGTTGTTCCCTCGGCGGTGACACTGGTCGTTGTCGGGATGAAGTGGGACATTTTAGAAAACCTGTCGACGACCATGAGGATTGCGTCATATCCCTCGAGTGTGACCAGTAATCTTGTGACGAAGTCCATGGAGATGTCCGTCCATGGTTATGTCGGAACAAGGAGTGGTTGCAAAAGCCCGGGTGGCCTCGTGGGACGAGAGATTTGTTTCTAACATGTGTCGACGACCATGAGGTCATAGGTTTTGCACACGTTGGCTACGTCAGATTGCATCTTGTCCCACCAATAGTTTTTTGCCAGTTTCTTCAGTATCTTGTCCTCTCCAAAGTATCCACCCGTTGTCGTGGCACTCTTCGATCAGCATAAAGCAAAGTTCGTAGTTCGGGGGAACGGCCACTTGGCAAGTGAAGCACCATAGCCAGTAGGGTGCGTCGAACCATAATTCTATTTTATCATATCCGTAACGTTGGTTGTATCCTCGTGCAAGCAGTTGTTTGAGGTAAGGGTCTCGCTGTAGTTTTAGTGTTGCCACATCATCCATAAAATCTGGTCGGCGGCTGAGCGCATCCGCCAGATTGATTCTGTCCGGCCGGTACTCAAGAGCGTAGTCAAACCCGGATTCAAGGAACTCCATCCATCGGGTTTGACGTCGACTGAGGTTTCGCTTCTTCTTCAAGTATTTTAAGACGTGGTGGTCGGTGCGCACGATGCATTGGTGACACTAAAGGTAGCAATGCCACGTCTTAAATGCGTGCACAATCGCCAGCATCTCCTTCTTGTGTATTGTGTAGTTGAGTTCCAGTCCTTGCAGTTTTTGAGACAAGTAGGCGAACGGTGTTCGCCTATTCCATGGTCTTGTAGAAGGAACGCGCCAATGGGTCGGTGATGCATATGTGGCCATGACGTAGTTGACTATTGGACCGGCTAATCGTAGGGCTAGCGCCGAGGTCAGAGCGTTCCACAAAGCGGTGAACGCTTCTTGTTTGTTGTCTCCCCACCGCCACTCGTTTTCTTTTCGAGTGAGGTCTGAATGAGGCGTTGACACTCGGGCATAGTCTCATACAAATGAAGGGAAGTAATTGTAGAATCTGAGAAAAACGCGAATTCTCGAACATTGGTCAGCGTCGGCCAATCGGCAA
>SZWC01020257.1:6738-19766 GCA_023375785.1 Penium margaritaceum
ATTAGCGGCAGCAAGGCTAGGAAGCTTTGTAGTACTTTTTCACCCCCCATTTTGTGATGTAAACCTCGTTGAAACCCTATCCTGAATAAGACTTTAGATTGAGGGTTTTGTTTATGTGTGGGTACCTACTGGGCTCAGCGGTAACGTGGCTTTGCAGGTTCCTTTTTAACAGATGGGGAATTTTGGACACCCCATGCCAAAATTCTTGCAAACCGCCCCCTAAAAAAATCACAAATCCTTGAAAAGAAGGGTTTGTGATTGTTTGATGGTCATGCTAACGCTTGCACTCTTAAATGAATGTCACATTGTGTCGGTGCAAATATTGCGTCAAAATCATGTTTTGACAAAACGTGGGGACATTTTGGCATTAATCAACGGACTCATGGTGTTTTGATCTCACGGTTCATTGAAGCTACAAAGTCATGGTACTCCTCACTTACATGGTACAGTTTTGGGGCAGATAATCAATCATTCTCTTTAAACATTCATCCCCTAGATCGGGTAGTAACAAAAACACCGCACGGTTTCCGGCTCCCTCGCAATCCTCGACTAGCGACACGTGTCCTTGATTGAGCATGATGAGGAGAGTCTGTTAGAAAACACATATCTCTTGTTGGAAAGTGGCATATTTTGGGCATGAAAGTAGCATACCTTGTGCTTGAACTTGACACCAGCCAAAAGCGGCATACTCTTAGACAGAGCTGTGCAAAAGGAGCAAGAGAGGCGGGAGAGAGGTCGCCACTCTCTCTCCAGCCTATCTTGCTACTAAATGACTCTCTAAACCCTATCCAGAGGCGAGGTCAGTTCCACTGTGTTGGGAGTCTAATCCACTCACAGCACGTGCCACGGCATTTCATAACAACTGTATCTTGACAGAATCCTTTTGATGGTGTGCATAGTTCCTGGCAGAAACTGCACAAGAGGCCACAGTGGCTTGGCGGTGGGGCGACAGGAGAGACTAAGAGTGTGAGCGTGAGCTCCTCTCGGTCCGAGCAGCCAACGTGGCACACATCTGTGAGACATCAATGGTGCCGGCCGGAGGGGGAGGTGACTGGTAGTCAACCGCCAGCAATTCTCTGATTGCGGCTCTTTGCCGAGCAGAGAGTTCAAGCGATGGCGCTCCTCTCAAGAGAACTAAGGGGTTTCATTGAATATGGTCGTGCGATGGAAAGGTACACAAATATTGAGGACTTCATCAGAGCCATTGAGTGAACAAGGGTGCAAGTACCAGCTCCTCTCCAGACCAACGAGCAAGAGATCGACGAGAGCAGAGGACTTGCCAGAATTGGCCGATCTCGTCCATTGAGTATACCAAAGATGCTGGGCCCTTGCCAACCTCGGTTCGCTCGATGCCCAACGGCTCTAACCGGCATCCGGGATGCTCGTGGCTGAAGATCCGGAGACACAAGCGTACTGGACTCCCAAACTTAGTCACATTTTGTACTTTCTAGTTGTAGTATGCTAGAAGTAGGCAGCTAGTTAGTTTTTCACATTGCATCATTTGTAATTCATTGTTTTAAGAGTTCTTGGTACCGTTGGAAATATCTGCTCTTGATCTGTGTACTTGTGCCAAGTTTGTAACCTCTTCGTACAGTGTTCAAGTGTAATCAATAAGATAGTGGATCTGACTTGTGTGTTCAGCTATTAAGTGGTCACCACAATAGAAGCCTTGTCCAAGAGTAAAGCATGATCTGCACTGACAAAGGCGGCGAGTTTGTCAACAACACCTTTTTGTCCTGTTACAATTTCAAAGGCATTGAATATCAAACTAAGGAGCGGCATTCGAGAGTCGCGGCATGAGAGAACCTCTTGTGCCTTCCAACGGTGCGAGAGGATTTTGATTGTGCGGCGCACGGCTCGCCCACCATACAGATCGAAACTGATCGAAAGAAGTTAGGGCGTGAATGAAATCTGAGCATGAAAGTTGGCGTTTTGATTTCGAACCATGGATTCTCTAGAAACATCATCCATGCAGCCAGTCCTTGACGTCCACACCTTGCAAACTGCCTTCCTATTAATTCTGCACGTGCCAAACATTATCTCTAAAATTTATTTTGGAAAAAGAACACAAAAAATGGATATCATGATGTCTGAGAGAGACTCAATGCTCGGCGGGAAAGAAATGTCTGGATACCATTGTTTTTTGGAATGCAGCCAATAGCGGATGGTCTAGTAGTTTGAACTCTAATATCGCCATAAAGTAGCCGCTATGTTTTGCAAAAGTGATGTTCGCAGCTTGAACTCCTGAAGGGCACAAACTGAACCGAAAACTGGACAGGACGTGATGATTCACCTGCATGCAAGGCACGACCGTGCGTTGTTGGCAGGTGAATCGTTACAAAACGACGCGCGGGCTGACATAACAAGGTGCAATGTCAGCCTGTGTACAGTCAAAACTATGCAGGTTTGAGATACAAACATGCGCTGCTATGGTTCTAATCTTCATCCAATTGTTCTGTTCTCGATGTGGAACCCACATGAATTAGTGATGTAGTTGGTAGGCAACCTTATCCTATTGTGGGCCTTGCGATGTGTCATCCTACGGTGCTGCCTCCTACACATTTCAAGTGACCCCGCGGTTAAAGATTTGTCGACCAAATCTTCTCAATATTGAAACGTAAGTTGGCGTGAGTTTTCAGCAACAGTGCCAAGCAAAAGTGGTTACACCCACTCTCGAAGCGCAAACGTCCAATTTTTAATTGGATGTGGGCGACTCCAGGATCTTGAATGCTGCTCCTGACATCAAACCATCATGCCAAAGAAACCTCAGAAAAATGGTACAGCTGAACAGATGAACCGCATGTAGTTTGAGGGCACTAGCACCATGCTTCATACAACAGGTATCTCCTCCGGTTTCTGGGGTGAAGCTCTCACTACGCCATCCTATCTCACCAACCGTCTTCCTACCAAGAAGCTTCCAGCCTCTACCGTCACACCCTACGAGGCTTGGATGGCCCATCGCCCTCACATCGGCCATCTGCTTATTTTTGGCTGTACAGCCTATACCAAGGTTGATCCCTGATCGATCCAAGCTGGAGTCCTGCAGCCATCCCTGTTATCTTCTTGGTTTTTAAGATCACAGCAACATCTATTGTTTATCGGACCCAGCCACCAAGTCCATTGTTTGCAGCCGTTTCCCTGTCTTTGATGAAACCTTCTGCAACAGCTCAGTCAGCACTACTAGTGTTCAAGTGACGC
Organism: Penium margaritaceum; assembly: GCA_023375785.1. Classification (NCBI taxonomy): domain Eukaryota; kingdom Viridiplantae; phylum Streptophyta; class Zygnematophyceae; order Desmidiales; family Peniaceae; genus Penium; species Penium margaritaceum. Next base: position 9,937 of record SZWC01020257.1, read on the forward strand.
CTGAAATTGCCGCTGCTGATGCCATCAAAACTAGTCTTATGTGGATCTTGTTATTGATGAGCATGCTGATGTCACTCCTCTAGTCGTCCCTGCAGAGCATGTTTCTGTGGTGCCACAGCCTGCTGCGCCAATTGTGGTGCCTCACTGTTCAAAATTCCCTCAACAGCCTATTCCCTACCTACAATCTGGCCTCCACACAGTCAACACTGACGATAATGTTGCTCTTCTCACACAGGCTATTGACCCATGAAGCTACAAGGACATGATGCGTTGGCTTGACGCCGCACAATGGTAAGCTGCAGTTATGGAGGAATTCACCCAACTCCAGAAACAGGACACCTGGATCCTCGTTCCTCGACCCACTGATTCTCCCATTGATTCCTCCAAGTGGGTCTTCCGCATCAAGCTCGACACTGATGGCAAGCCTCAGCACTACAAGCCATGTCTCGTTGCTTGTGGGTATAGCCTAAGACTTGGTGTTAACCAGAGTGACACCTTTGCTCCTGTCGCCAAGTATTCCTCCATCCATGTGATACTTGCTCTCACCGCCAGCAACAACTGGCATCTCTATCAGATGGACGTCGAATGCGCTTTCTTCAAGAGAGAACTTAACAAAACTATCTCCATGTTACACCCTGAAGGATTCATCCAGTCTGACAAGCCTGACCATGTTTGTAAACTTCAGCATTCTTTGTATGGCCTCAAGCAGGCTCCACTCCCATGGAATTGCAAGATCCATGAGTTCTTCATCCTTCATGACCACTGTGTCTTCTTTCAAGAACATTCGTTCTACTTCTATCATGACACTCACACGTTGGGCATTGTTTTTACGTGGACAGCCTCATACTCTTTGGCCAGTCCCTTCCTGTCATTCAGGCCTTCAAGCGAAAACAGTCTCACGGTTTCGAGATGTCCGACCTGGGTCCCCTCACGTACTATCTCGGCATCCAGGTCCGACATGACATGGCACAGTGCCATATCACTTTCACTCAATGTACCTATCTCTAACGTGTGGCTGAGAATTTTGGCCTTGGAGAATCCTCCGCTGTGCCAACCCCACTGGTCACCCACCACACTTTCACAAAAGTTGCTCTGACAACAAATCCTGTCCTTGCAGCCGACATCACAGGCTACCCCAGCATGGTTGGTTCACTTATGTACGCATCTGTTGCCACGCGGCCTGACTGCTCCAACTCCATCGCCATTCTTCATGAGGGCTGTCATCAAACAATGCCCAACCACATTGTCGTTGCATAATGCTCTATTTTCTATCTTTGCGGCAGTGCCACTCTTAGCATTCGCAATTGTGCCGATGAACCCTCCATTCTCATGGGCTAGTGCGATGCTGAATTGTCTGGTGACCATGCCACCAGTCACTCCACATCCGGGTAGGCGTTTGTGCTCCAAGGCGGTCCAGTCAGCTCGCGCTCCAAGAAACAGTCTGCCGTTGCTCTTTCCTCCACTGAGGCTGAGTACATCACTGAAGGCCAAAGCCACCTGAGAGGCTGTCTGGCTTCACGTACTGCACGGAGAACTTGGCTTCAACCAACTTGAGCCTACCCTCATGCACTGCGACAACGAGGGGGCTATCGCTCTTTCTGAGGACCCAGTGTTACACGACCGCATCAAGCATGTCAAAAAGTAGTACCACTACGTGCATAATTCTGTTGCTAATGGTGAGGTTATCATGAGCTACATTCTACCGAGGATCATACGGCCAACATCCTCACCAAATCCATTGATGGCAAACAACACTCTTATCCCTACAAACGCCTTGCCCTTCTCGTTCTCTAACTACTCTCTTGCTTTGTGTCTTTCTTGGGCTGTCTCCATCCTTTCCCCCCAGATGAGGCATTGGAATGGACAGAGACACTTGCGCCCTTCTGCCCCCCCGGTCCCTCCGTAGTCGTTCTCCCCATATGACATGTTGGAATGGCTACGCAGGTCTTTGGGGTCACTGTCCTTCCTTTGTTTCCACCCGTTGTCCTTCTCTTTAGTTCTCCCCACATGAGGTGTTGGAACAGACAAAGGGGAGCTCTTAGTTTCCCTCTCTGATGTTGCGCTTCCATTTTCATCTGCCACTTCTTCTCATGCATTCTTTTGTGTTTTCTCCGCCCACATCTCCCTGGTGATATATGTTGCCCCGTGCCATGTCCTGGAGTTTCCGTTTGTCAGGGTGATGGCTCCGGATCCTTCTACAGTGCAAGTTAACGTTCATTGATGGATGATTCAGAAACTTGAGGATATGAAAGACCAGCTGCAATTTGAATCACAGCAATCGGTTAAGAATCAAGGGAGTTATGGTCCGACAAAGTTGGGAGGTGGTGCTAGTCTTCCAGCCTAGAAAACTGGTCTAGCTGTGACCAGTTCAACTCCCAGCACGCACACCATGACCAAAGCCAGGGTGGTCCTTTCATCGTGGAGACAAAGGTGATCCCCATAGCAGCACACACAACAGATTTGCAATAACGCACCATCAACTTGGCAAAAGGAGGGGGAGCTGATCTGGAGCTCTGGCACCGGCGGCTGGGCCATTCGTTGCCCAAAGTCATGAAGGAGATGGCAAAGTGCAAAATGGTCCGCAGCCTCAACATCACTAGAGCAGAAGACGCGGTAGCAGACACAATATCATACAAAAAGTGGTGCCTTGTATATTGAGCAAGGCGAGGGGCAATCTGTTCAACGAGAACGTGGGTTGCGTCTGAGACGTGCTGGATGTCGTGCACAACGATGTGTGCGGACCGTTCAAAACACCATTAAATTTTGGTGCCCTGTATTTTGTCACCTTCATTGATGACTGTAGCACACAAATCTAGGTGTAATTCATGCAGCGGAAAGGCAAGGTGCTGGACCGGCTGAAGGAGTGCGTCGCTGCAGTGGAAAGGTAGACTGGCCGCAAGGTTAGAGCGCTACACAACAGAAATGGCGGAGAGTAGGTGGGCTGAAGCATTGGGATGAAGTAGAAGGGCATAAATTGGGAGCACACAACTCCCTACTTGCCACAATCTAATGCTGTGGCAGAGCGGATAAAACAGACGCTGCTGAACATGTTGGGGACAATGCTCCTGGACGCAAGATTGCCACGGAGCTTCTAGGCGGAAGCGGTGCGTACGGAGAAGCGATATGATTCAAGGATTCAGAGGACCGTGGTGGATGGTATCTACAAAACCACGTCGCTAAACATGGTACAAGAATGATGATTCCAGAGAAAATTCACCGGGGAGCGTACGAAGCTTCTACAACCACAAGGTAGTTAGCTTGGTAGGGTCACAAGAATAGAAGGTGGCAATCTTGGCACACTCAATTGTCTCCACTAGATGATCTCTAGTGCATTCATCAGCGCTCTATAGTCTCATGAGCTTTATAATCTGTAGATCTCTATAATGTCTAGTACGATGTCAAAGACCCCTCCCGTAAGCCTCGTTTTCAATCGCAACCTTAATGGAGGACAATGCAGCAGATCCCTTGAAGACCCCTGTAAGCTTGGCTCTGCCTGTCAGCCTGGTAGTGGCTGCCCATGCTAGGGATTCCTCAAAGGCCCCTGAAAACATTGCTTAGCCTTTCAGCCTGGGTGGAGGATGCTGTTAGAGATTCCTCCAAGGCTCTTGTAAGCCAGGCTATACCTGCAAGCATGGGTGAAGGACACTGCAGGATATCCCCTCCAAGGCACCTGTAAGCTTGGCTCTGCTTGCCAACGTGGTAGGAGGAAGATCTGTTTACTCATGGCCAGTCTACCATAGATTGGTGGCCGTGCCAAGACCAGCCTGACTATGCAAGAGATCCCTGTGAAAAACCTTTTAGCCTGGTAGTGGCTGCCAGCCTGTCCCGGCAATGCTTTGTGCTTCCAGCACTGTCAGATGTGGTCCCACCTGACCATCAGGCCTGTCTAGTATTGCAGATTTCTGAGCTCCAGGAGGCATGTGACGTCCTCATGCGTATGCTTCCACACAAACCTCGTTTCACACCCTTAAGGATTTTTTCTTCTGGAGAAAATCCAGTCCTCTGGAGGAGAAAACTCTATGCCGAGTCATATCAGATAGATTCACAGAAAGACATGTAAAATCCTCTTGATTCCTCCGACTGGATTGCCGACTACGCCATGTTGAAGGAAAAAATCAGCGCAATTATTGCTCGCTCCAACATTACCCCTTGATAACTGCACTAATGAAGCTTATGATNTTCCTCAAAGGCCCCTGAAAACATTGCTTAGCCTTTCAGCCTGGGTGGAGGATGCTTTTAGAGATTCCTCCAAGGCTCTTGTAAGCCAGGCTATACCTGCAAGCATGGGTGAAGGACACTGCAGGATATCCCCTCCAAGCCACCTGTAAGCTTGGCTCTGCTTGCCAACGTGGTAGGAGGAAGATCTGTTTACTCATGGCCAGTCTACCATAGATTGGTGGCCGTGCCAAGACCAGCCTGACTATGCAAGAGATCCCTGTGAAAAACCTTTTAGCCTGGTAGTGGCTGCCAGCCTGTCCCGGCAATGCTTTGTGCTTCCAGCACTGTCAGATGTGGTCCCACCTGACCATCAGGCCTGTCTATCATTGCACATTTTTTAGCTCCAGGAGGCATGTGATGTCCTCATGCGCATGCTTCCACACAAACCTCGTTTCACACCCTTTAGGATTTTTTCTTCTGGAGAAAATCCAGTCCTCTGAAGGAGAAAATTCTATGCCGAGTCATATCTGATAGATTCACAGAAAGACATGAAAAATCCTCTTGATTCCTCCGACTGGATTGCCGACTACGCCATGTTGAAGGAACAAATCAGCATAATTATTGCTCGCTCCAGCATTCCCCCTTGATAACTGCACTAATGAAGCTTATGGTTGGAGATGGTAATCAAGGAGGGAAAGACGCGAGTGGCAAGGCCTTTGGAGATTTTTTACTCTTGTGAGGTGCAGAAACCTCTCCAAAAAAATTCTGTGGTTTTGTGGCCCGAAACATTTGAACACCACCTCTGCTTAGCTCAGAGGATTTTTTGCTCCTTCGAGGTTGTTGGGGGCCTTTTCTTGGTTGCGGAGCTCGTAGAAGACTTCAGAGAATTTTGCTGTGTGAGGTTGGGGTCAGCACACCGCACTGGTCTTTGCAGTTGCTTGATGCTAAAGAACCTCTTCCCAGTCATTCTCATCATGCTTCTCATGCACCACCATGCACGTGTTTGGCTCGTCCCACGTGAGGTGGCGACTTCATGTTGGGGCCGGCCTTGGGACCACTTGCTAGGACCGCTGCTGGGACAACTACAGTGACCGCTTTCGTGAGCGTTCCCACGAGAGTGAAAAAGGCTGCCGCCTCCATCCATACCTCAACCTTAGCGACTGATCCCACTGTCATGTTAGGCTTCTGCCCTCCAAGTGCTCCACTCTGCTTCTAAACACCAGACACTAGCCCAGCTGTTCTGGAGGCCTTACGCCATGGCTGAGCTACCCCACTTTGCACGACCAGTTTGTTTTGGACGTTCTGCTGCCTCCAGACAGCCATCCTGGCCAATCTAATGCGTGGGCTGTGTTATTTGGCGTTGAAGCTCTGCTAGTACCATTTCTTGGATGTTTTGCCTCGTCCATAGCGTTTTCTTGCTGCCACAGATTCTTGGTCATTGTCGTCCATGCTGGCAACGCCCTTGGCTGTCACTTTCTTTTCCTCTAGCAAAATTAGAGCTCACAGCTCCTCGCTCACCAGCATTTGTTTTTTCTGTCTCTGAATCCCCATTGCCTGGCATCTCCTTTCCAGCTCTTTGTTGTGAGAGGGGAGGCTGTGCGAACTGTTGGCAAACTGCTATTCTATTTGGTGGCTACCACTAGTAGCATCACTGATTTTGACATTTTCCTCCACATTGGTAAGCCCTCTATATTGACTACGAGATTTTCTCATTTTCTCCTTATGAAAACAATGTGGATCATGGTCCTCCTATTATTCCTCTTCCTCCTCATCCACATCCGCAGTCAGAAAGTACATCCCAGAAATACACATTGGCTTGGTCGTCGTGCATCTCCTCATCATCCATTCGATTTTCAACTTTTTCAAGCTCCAAACCCATTCTTTGCGACATGGTTTCCTCTGGTTTGGCTACCTTGCTTGTGGTTGCCGCCCGAAAATCTAGGGGCAAAGGGCGTGTTGTAAGGTCGTCACCACCTTGCCGTTGTTAACCATAGAAAGCCAGCATTTTTCCATCATTGGCTTTTTCTTGTGCAACTAGCATGTGCAGTCGCTAGTGAGTGTTGCCAACAACTTGCACAGGAGGCCGTATCTCCTTTTCCAGCATTCTTCTCACACTCAGTTATGCCACTATGGATCAGATTCCTTCTCTCTAAGCCACCACAACCGGCACATGCATGTGGAAAGAAGAAAACAAAGTTTCTATCAGACCAAATCCGCCACAATCATGTGGATTTCTCAGGCTACTCATCCTAGCTGTGATTCATGGAAGCAGTATATCTACGTTGTGAAAGAAGATGATTTGAAAAGAGTGGTGAAAAATCACTTATGAATCAAGGAGGAGCAGGAAAACACAGGTCTAGGCTGGCATTCCCTAGAGATGCAACTCATACCCTCCTTCCTTTCTTTGTCTTCATTTCTTGTCTTACATACATTGTTCTTCTATTTGGTCGTTTCTTGAAATCCCGTGGCTTTTCTTCTGCTCCTTGATGGAGTTCTCCCTTGCAGCACAAGCATGGAGTGGAACCCTTGCCCCTTCAAGTGTGGCGCCTCTGTGGCGTCCAGCACTACTTTTGGGGCATGACCTGACTGTGACCTGTGGATTAAGACATGGCAGTCTGCCATACTACCTCACTGTCTGTGGCTTGTCACCAACCCCTTTCATTTCCCTCTCCCATGATACATTCTTCTATCATTTTTCCCTGTCATTTACACGCTTGTATTGTGGCCTTCTGGTCAGAGACTATGGCGCCACTCATAATAGGACGCCGTGCTGTGACGCCTTCATCACTCTTGGCCCCATTGGCTCGGTGTCATGCTTGCACACTGGGACCCCCAAGTTGTTGCTTAATGCTTGGCATCGTTTGTTTCATTCGATCGACCCCTTGGGATAGAAGTACGAACGGATCCAGAATGGGTTCACTGCTCACAGAGTATGTGAACCAAAAAGAGCCATCACTATTCAACGTACGCGTCAAGCAGCACTGTAGTGTGCATTGGTGTCTGTGGAATGTACACCTTCCAGCAGTGAACCTTGCTATGGATTGCGATGTGATGTACACGTCAAGCAGCACTGTAGCGTGCATTGGTGTCTGTGCAATGGTATCGGGCAGCAGCCAGATTCAGAAACCTGATTCAGGCATCCACTTTGCTATGGGTTGTGGAGCCAACCGGCCAAAAAAGTAACGAGAATGATAAGCTCACTGGTTGACCACTCGGAAGCGCTCCTTTGTGTTGTGGTCACCAGGGTAGTGCATGAGAGTCATGTTCTGAAACTTGAGCGCCATCAGAACCTCCACTGGCTGAAGCCATCTCGCAGCTGCTGACTCCAAGGTAGAGCCTTTCTGCATTCCATTAGCTGGGAACTTGTCACCACCGGCAAACTTGCTGGTGGGTGGGAGGCAATGAATGTGGACCGCTTCAACGCGCACGCCAGCGGTGTCCATACTGGCGCNCAGATTCCTTCTCTCTAAGCCACCACAACCGGCACATGCATGTGGAAAGAAGAAAACAAAGTTTCTATCAGACCAAATCCGCCACAATCATGTGGATTTCTCAGGCTACTCATCCTAGCTGTGATTCATGGAAGCAGTATATCTACGTTGTGAAAGAAGATGATTTGAAAAGAGTGGTGAAAAATCACTTATGAATAGAGGAGCAGGAAAACACAGGTCTAGGCTGGCATTCCCTAGAGATGCAACTCATACCCTCCTTCCTTTCTTTGTCTTCATTTCTTGTCTTACACACATTGTTCTTCTATTTGGTCGTTTCTTGAAATCCCGTGGCTTTTCTTCTGCTCCTTGATGGAGTTCTCCCTTGCAGCACAAGCATGGAGTGGAACCCTTGCCCCTTCAAGTGTGGCGCCTCTGTGGCGTCCAGCACTACTTTTGGGGCATGACCTGACTGTGACCTGTGGATTAAGACATGGCAGTCTGCCATACTACCTCACTGTCTGTGGCTTGTCACCAACCCCTTTCATTTCCCTCTCCCATGATACATTCTTCTATCATTTTTCCCTGTCATTTACACGCTTGTATTGTGGCCTTCTGGTCAGAGACTATGGCGCCACTCATAATAGGACGNCCTTGAGCTTTCCTGCCAAAGCAAGTTGCTTGCAACAATGTCTCTGTGGCCGAGGGAAAGTGTGAGGGGACAGGTGGGAGTGTGGCTGAAGTTGCCGGGGATGTAGACAGAGAGGTTGACGGCGATGAAGCAGCGAGGGACATAGATGAGAGCGAAGAGGAAGAGGAAGAGGAAGAGGTGGAAGAATGCTGAGAAGGCGGGATCAGGACAGGAGGTGGCACCGATGCTCCAGTCAACAGCGAAGATGGCTCCGTGCGTATGGGTCCTTGAGGAAAAATGGGAGGCAGAGGGGGTTCGAGTCCAGCCTGAGCTGCGGCAGATGGAACAAGGGTTGAATATGTGGTTTCAGTCACGGACTTGGACACGACCTGCGACGGCGACAGCTNGGCTGCACGTGAGGATTCTGCATGCATTGGTGACATTTGTGGAGGAGACGTCGGCGGTGTTGCCATGGGATTCATCGGCGCTGCCACCAGGGGCACAACCTGCGCTGAGGGTACCGGCGGAGCTTGCAATGCGCGGGTGAGCGAGAGGTGCAGGGAGGACACCGAGGGATTGACGCAGTGCGCAGGTGTGGATGGTGACAGGACGAGGGGGGTTTGCCTCTGACTTGCGACATCCGTGCGAACAGGGCTCGCCCTCCTTGCAGAGCCAGGCCAAGAAAATGGCTGAGACAAGCCATTCTGCATGGCGGCAGAGGTGGCAGCGGAAGCAGCAGCACCACCAACAGCATCAGCATCAGGAGCTTTACCAGCATCACTATCAGCAGCAGTAGCAGCAGCAGCAGCAGCAGCAGCAGCACTGGAGGATGCATCGCTACGACTATCAGGGGACCTTTCAGAGGCAACAGAAGTTGTCAGTCCACCTCCTGTAGTCCTGTTGCTGTCCATGTCTGTGCTCTGCGTTCGACGGTGCTTCCCATTTTTGGATTGCTGGGAATGCCCTGCTTGAGACAGTGGCGGCAGCGGCGGCAGAGGCAGCGGCAGCATCTGCTTCNTGGCAGTCTGCCATACTACCTCACTGTCTGTGGCTTGTCACCAACCCCTTTCATTTCCCTCTCCCATGATACATTCTTCTATCATTTTTCCCTGTCATTTACACGCTTGTATTGTGGCCTTCTGGTCAGAGACTATGGCGCCACTCATAATAGGACGTCGTGCTGTGACGCCTTCATCACTCTTGGCCCCATTGGCTCGGTGTCATGCTTGCACACTGGTTCCCCCAAGTTGTTGCTTAATGCTTGGCATCGTTTGTTTCATTCGATCGACCCCTTGGGATAGAAGTACGAACGGATCCAGAATGGGTTTGTTGGTTTTTGCATATCTCTCATTGTGCTCTGTTGTGTCCTCCCGGCTTGTGTACATCGGCGTGCAGATGACTGACGGCGAGACGCGACGCTGATGGAGTGTCGTCCGGTGGAGCCGACGTACGCTGAGGTCTTCTCGCAGTTCGCTGGAGCCTCCTCTCTCAGGCGACGCGCTCAGCTCCATCGGCAGGCCTCCTCGGCGGTCGCGCTGTCGGCGGTCATTGACACCGCATTTGCTGCTTGCATGCGTCCAGCGCGTCCTATTGCGTCTGCGTCGTCATGCACT
>SZWC01020257.1:28243-42332 GCA_023375785.1 Penium margaritaceum
GCGTGTGTGTGTGTGTGTGTGTGTGTGTGTGTATGTGAGTGTGTGTATGTGTGTGTGTGTGAAGCTTTTTTGGTGCCAAAAGGTCATCTATCCTTGGCTACTTCATCCTTTAAATCATTTATGTCCAAACCTTAAAGGTGCAAGTTGAATGCTTCATCGCAGGCCAAAAATCATGGATGAAACGATTTCAACCTACATACCATATGGTTCACACGCTCTCCATATGCTACCTGTATCTTCCAAAATTCAATTAAGGAAATGTTATACCAATGGCATATTCAGGGCTAAAACCCAAAAGCGGCCTAATTTCAATTCCGCCGCCCCCTACTTGTATCATGACTTGGTCGTAGGCAGTTTTCCGCGCTCGGAGGGAATTGTCTGAAACACCCCAGAATCCCCGTGCATTGACGACTACTTTCAAGTCTCTTTCGGGAAATCATCGAAACGTATTCATAACGAACCATGACGGTTCAAGACCACGGACGAAGTTCTTTCTGGCAGCTTTGACAAACCAGATGAGCCCTCAATTTTATCTCGAAGCCCCCCGACAAACCAACAAGGGACTTCTCAAGCCAACGAACCAGAACACGACGTTGCGTCAATCGAACTACCAAAAACCCAAATGACTCGACCGAGCCTCATTTTCTCGCACTCGTCGTTTGTATACATATTACCAAGTTTTGTCACTTACAACAACAAATTATACTTTTTGCTTCTCAAAAATACCCAAATAACCCCACTCTCGTGAAATGTGACAAGCCTCGTTTTTAGCTATGAATTGACTCACTTCCGACCGCCGTAACACATGGTATCAGAGCGCATCGGCTCGGGCGGTGCACGAGACTAATTTTTCACATCAACTCAAGACTCGTACGTGTCTTCAAGCTCATCTCCATCAATGAGAAGTTTGCACTCCTTGCGACAAATTCGGCACACATAGCGAGTGCACCTGGCAACAGCGGCGGTAACGAGCAAAGATACCTACGATGGCCAAAGGCACCCTGTGAAGGACCTTCAGCCTCATCGAGGGGGATGAGCAGATGACGATTGGCACCTCAACAGTTACGACCATTCCCGAGGCTGGCATGGCTGACATGCCAATTCCACCTACACCACCGACCAATACAACCCCATTGTCCACACGAGACAAAATTGCGGAGCTGACTGGCCGGTTGAAGTACATGAAAGCGTTTCAAAAAACGCTTGTCAAACATCTACAACAGTACGCCGCCAAAATGCATGACTAAAAAACGAGAGAAGTAATACTCGCCAATGGACTCCACATCTGCAGGTCCTCCATTTTTCTACGGATTCCTAAGTCATTAGATCTAGCAAATTCCAAGGGACCAATGGTCATGATCTTCCTAACAAGTTTGGAGGTTTACTTCATCGTTACTGGGGTTCATTCCGAAGACTTGAAGGTGAACCACATAGCCTCGTTTTTGCGAGGCACGCCTTTAAGTTGGGGGGCCAATCTCATGGCCATCCAACGGTAGCAAGCAGCCAGAGGCGCTCATCCAACGCCTACCACATCGATGACAGCAGGCGTATAGTCTCTCGAGCGGGTTCACCCAACCAAGAAGTTATCAGTAACACCCCCATCCAACCGACGCAAGTTCACCCAGGCACTCGTCGCTCGCTTTGGCAAGCTCAAGGAGAAAGCATAGGTTAGTGGCTGGTTGCAACGACTGAAGTAACTTTCTAGTGTGGTTGAGTACACGGGCCGTTTTTGTGAGATCATCACTGGTCGTAGCCTTGTAGAGGATGAACTCTATTTTCACTACAAAAATGACCTTAAGAGAGATATTTGGAGATCACTCGTGATTTACAAAATCATTGACGATTTTCCTTAGATCAACGCAGCCATTCAACCCATCGACTCTGCAGACTTGAATTCAAATTTCAACGAATCCTACAGCCGGTGCGCAAAATATCAACCACAACAGAGGAGTAGACAATGGTCAAAGAATGCGCAGAACTTGACACCAATGGAAGTTGCTGCCATCGAATAAAAAGTAGACCAATGGACCTGGTAGTTTTGGGGAACGATCAGTCACATTGCAACGAAATGCCCTAAGCAAAACCAAAAGGGGGGGAGCATCCAAATGGCAAAAATGAGAAGAAGAACCAAAAAACGGCCAAGAGCAAGAGTAGATTGCAAATCTCTTGTCCCTGCCTAAAAATCTACGCCAAATGATTGCCCACCTGAATAACTATGATTACCTAATACAATGATAACAATGATCCAAAGGTTTGACAAGGGATATGAAGATGACCAGCCTGCAATACTACTCGGTCTGTTGCAAAAGCAAAAAAACCTTACCAACGTTACTTGATGGAGGTGGATTCCATAGTTTTATTTCGCATCAACTGGTAAAAATCAGGGTTTGAAACATGTATCTGGAGCTTTTGAGGGAAAAACCAACTACGGAAGATTTCAAATCCATTCATTAAGGCAGCCATTACGGATGTAGGTTGGGGATCTTCAAAACGTAACCATAGGAGATCTTGCCCAATGATTGAATACAAGGTTATTCTTGAAATTTCCTATACTAACACAATGTGCAAATTGATAGAGAACTGGCTCTTTTTACATCGAATGCAACGGGGAGCAGATCTTCCTACCGCTTGCGCAAAAGCCAAATTGAGCCTACATGTAACAAGCAACAACAAGGTAGTTGAAAACAACACAACACTTGGAGTAGTAACCATAAAGATACAATGGCCGACACCTACATTGATCTCACTTGATGTGGAAAAAATAGATGTGAGGAGAGGGGGCTCGCTGTGGTTGGTCCACATTGATTTGAGCAACACAAGAAACAAATCAATCGTTATAGCTGACAGATTAGCCTCATCAACCTCATCGGCATCAAAGTTTGCAAAACGTACTAGTGGGGTTTGCTTTGCTTGTGAAAAACATTTATGGGCTATTTTGCGTTGAGTTACCGGGCAAATCCTCTCTTGAACTCAACATCAACCACGAAATGGTGCTCAAACCTGTCAAAAGGCCAACCGTGAAGGGTACCTACTGGATGAATGATCACAAACTCAGAGAACTCAAGCAACAGCTGGAGAACATGCAAACTCAGGGGTTCATCCAAAGGTCCACCTCTCCATACGCTGCACAAGCAATATTTTGAAAAACGAATACTGGCAAAATACAGATGTTTGTGGATTACTAGGCATTGAACGACATCGCAATCAAGAACTGCTACCATATACCTGGAGCGGACAAGCTTTTTGTCCAAATAGATGGAGGAAGAATTTCACACAAGATCAACTTACGGAGTAAGCTACCACTTAATTTGCATCAATGATAAGGATGTTGAAAAAACTACCTTTCAAACACAATATGGGGAATTTGAGTTCACGGTTATGTTGTTTGGACTTACAAATGAATCTCAACATTCATGGCAGCGACGAACAACATGTTTTGCCCATACATCGACAATATTTTCATTATATACCTTGACACCATCCTCGTGTGTGGCCAAATACCCGTGGATCATCAAGGACATCTTTGGCCAATACTCGAGGACCTCCAGCGAGAGAATTTCTACATGAAGCTCTTTAAACATGACTTTCGCCAGCGCTGAATTGAGTTTCTCACTCACATCATCGGCGGTGGACGGATATCCATGGACCTTAAAACAATATCCGCAGTGGCAAACTGGCCACCTCTAATAAAAATACGCAACAAAGAAGTTTTTCTAAGGTTACGCACCCATTATCATAGGGTTGTGAAGGATTATGCGCGAGTTTTAGTTCCTCTTTCTTTCTTACCCGCAAAACATGCGAGTGGACATGATGATCTTGTTTGGAGTGCCGCACATGTGTGGTTAAAAGGATCACCATGTCCTCAAAATCTTAAAATTGGAGCCAAAACTCAGTCAAAGACAATGTCGATGGATGGATTTCTATGAGATCAACTTTGATTATGAAATCGAGTATTCTCCTAGGAAGACAAATCTAGCGGACACACTAAGTCGCCAACTTGATCTCACAGAGGTGAACACATTACAAATTCAAGCACACAGTTATGTGGCAAAGTTATTCACATGTGGCTACAAAGACCACGGAGCATACAACACAAAAAAAGTTCCACTTTGCAAGCTCCTCTAAGCGTAAAGAAAAACAATCAAGTTGTCGTCCTTGAAGTTGAGAAGCTACGACATATGCTTCTCAAAGAATGCCACGACAACGTTTAAGAAGGCCACTTTGGAGCCAATAAGACACTTAAAAATCTTGAAAATCACTATTGGTGGGACAAAATGGGGGTTGATCAGCAAACTTCAGCAAAAGCTTTGACCTTTGTTAGTGACACAAGAGTTGATGCACCAAACCCCTCGGACTACTACATCCACAACCAATACTATAGAAACCATGGACCAACATCTCCATAAATTTCATGACAGATTTACCTGCCACAATAGAGGCATTCGTGAATATACTTGTCGTCGTCAAATTCTCAAAGATTGTGCATTTCATTCCAACCACTTCACATGTAACCGTCAATGGAACAACATGACTATTCCTTAACCAAATTGTTAGATTGCATGGGGTCTCGTAAACAATCACGAGTGATCAAGATACACGTATCACCAACCAGGTCTAGTCAGATTTGATGAAGCAGTATCGAAGCCAAAGTCAAATTTCAACGGCGTTCCATCTGCAAACAAATGCACAAATCGAGCAAGCCAACCAAATGCGTGACGAACATCTCCAAATGCTGTGCGAACCTCAAAGCATTGACAAGGTATTCACGTTGCTAGTAATCGAGTTCTTGCATGATTCGGCAAAATCAATTGCAACAGTGGAAAAACTAGTTGAGGTGGTTTAAGGAACACAACAAACCATTTCGATTGATTTGTAGACTGTGAGAAACATCCCCGCCATGGACATTCATCGACAAGAATTTTTTGCAATCTAGGAAGAAACTAGTCAAACTCTCACAAAGACGTAAGTAGCTATGAAGCGACAAGTTGATAAACATGTTGACAACCAAAGGAGTTCAAAATCGGTGATAGAGGTTTGCTGAACTACGCATTAGTCAAACTCCTCAAGCCAAGCAATCATAAGCTCAAACCCCAGTGGTTAAGGCCTTTTGAATTTTGAGAGATGCGCAGTCGGGTCTTCGCAAAACATCAACTACCCTAACAATATGTAGATCCATACGGTCTTCCTCATGAGCAAACTCCAACATCTACGTCAATCCTGCAAAATTATTTACTAAAATGGTGGCACTTGCTTACCCACCCATGATCACAAACAACGACCCAAGTACAAATTTGGGAAAATCCTCAATCACTGATGACAAGGAGGCAAAGATCATTTTTTTATCAAGCCCAACTACAAAGTGGACTACGGCTAGAAAGTGGGAACGCAACGAGATGTCGCGTCTGTAAGGGGGGAGTGTTATACCGATGGCATATGCAGGGCTCAAAACCAGAAGCGGCCTAAAATCTATAACGCCATCCTCGACCTACATCACGACTTAGTCGCGGCCACTTCTCTCGCGCTGAAAGTACATTCTAAAGAATACCGCACAATCCTCGTTTATGACCTTTCATATCACTCCCAGAAACTGGTTAAAATGCATCCTTAACGATCCTCAAAGTTTCAAGACTACGGATGAAGTTCTTTTGGGCGACTTCAATAAACCTCACAAACTATCACTTTGATCTCGAAGCATTCTCTCAAACCAACAATGGACTCCTCAAGCCAACAAATTAGAAGACAACGTCGCGTCACGCGAACTGCCAAAAACCCAAACAATTCGACCGAGCCTCATTTTCTTCCTCTCTCCATTTTTATGTTCGTTGCCAAGTGTGGGTACAAAAAAATACAAAGAATACTTTCTGCTTCTCAAAAACACCGAAATAACCCAACTCTCGTGAAACGTGACAAGCCCTGTACAATGAACCGCCTCACTTCCTACCGGCGTCACAAGAAACTTGACCATCCAACATTTGGAGGTAAGGGGTTTTCTCATAATTTGGGCACATACTAAGCCCCAAGGTTTGGGAGGTTCTTTGTGAACAAATGTTGAAGTCTCCCCAATCAATTGAAAAAAGTAAAGAACGTTTTGGTGAACATATATCTCAAACAAAAAGTATGATTCAAGGGTAGATTGCCCATCTTTCGAAGTAGACTATGGAAATGTGCACAAAATCCTTTCTTAGAAACCAGTATATGTTCTAAGAATGATTTCTTTTGAGTCATCCGGTGACTCAAACATAACAATTGGAATAGATTTTACTTTTGACTTTATGCAGATGCTCTTTACACTATTCTAGATTGAGGTACATCTATAATCGTAAAACTTTCAAAACTACAATAAGAAAAATTTTGATTATGATGTTTTAAGATTTACCTTATAGTATAAGTGAAATAGCTCGCATACTTATAAAACACAAAGTGGGACTCTCATCCGCCCATCGTTTGGAAGAAAAGCAACCATCAGGCCACCATGCCTTCCAAAAGCAACCATGCACCTAGCCTCCACAGAAAAATCAACCAGATGCCAATCCCTTTCTTCATGCTTGATCAGAGCATGTGTTTTGGACCTGACATGGAAAGAATTACAATGGTGCATCCATTTGAGTCATGATGAATGATAAAATGAATGTCATGCATCAATGTTGTATGATTTGTGCCGGGAACATGACATTTCTTTTTGTGTTTTTGGGTTCAAAGGTATGTTCTATGCAACGTTGGCTTATGAGTTTTTTTTGTACAACATTGTCATATGGGCTGTTTTTTAGCAAAGTTTTCATATGGTATATATCTTGTGCGTAGTTTTCATGTGTTGCTTTGTGCAGAAAAAATGGTACATCTGCTATTTAGTTGTGGAAACTAAACATATGTGACTTGAACCGTATGAAATATATATTATTCATTTTATCACCTTGGAATGAAAGTCATGTTTGGAAGAAACAATTCCTTCTCAATATCATAAAGAAGAATGATTCCTAAGACAAACACGTTGCCTACATTGAGAAGTCAACCTCAATTTTTCTTTTTAATGAATGAAAAACACCAAAATCATGTTGAGCTAGTTGAGAACCATTCTTCAACACTTAACATTATGAAATAAAACTGAATCATAAAAATTTATAAAAAAAAAATCTAAACGTACCAAAGCATTCTCTAGCAAACATTCATTGGAAAAAAGAGCCATCAAACAATCAAAATCAAAGTTTAAAGAAGTACACATTTGTGCAATTGAAAGGGATAAAAACCTGAAGTCAATGGAAAAAAATATCAAATGATAATCTTTGCTACTTCATACAAAATGAATTGAATACAAAAAAACTCAACACTACAAAATCGATTTCATGAAAATCCATTAATTGATGAATCTCTTCCATAATGAGACCAAGTCATTATAGAATTGAAAAACTATCAAATAGGATATGAATGTACAAGTTCCCATCATAAAACTTTTTATTCATTTTCAAATTAAAAGATCAACACAACCCTTCTGCTTTCATTGTCGAGCTAAGGCTACTCATTTATATGGAAATCAACAGATTGAGCCTACCTGTCATAACGAAATGTTCCAAATGATGAGATTTTCCCATGGTCATTCCTTAAAGAGTAATGTTGCGTTTGTTTAGGAAGAGACAAATAACTCACATAGTTGTAGCCTTTCCTTTGGTCTAATGTAATAAAAATGTCCACAATAGAACAATAAAGAAAATATACCATGGGTGGCCGTTACATGTTGTGAATGATCCTTTCCATGTGTCTAAAACAGTTTAAACATCATAATTTTCCTTGATCGTATACTGGTCATTTTGTGTGTTGAGCATCAATGAATGTTAGTACAAGGTAAAATATCTCATATTTAAGGAAAGGAGTTTCCATAACCAAACATTGTATTGCATTCATTATAGCCAATACCATTGGGATTGTAGGAAATCGTTTGATCTGATTTCATGGCAATGATTATAAAGTGAAAATCTCAAAATAATTGCAGTAGAATTTTAACTGAAAGTGATCTCATTTATTGATAGAATCACTTTATCTACAAAAAACATAACAATTACAAAGGAAAAAAAGATGAAAGTCAAACACGCATGCCAATGCCATCAAAGATCCCTTTACACCCAAAAATGGAGGATCGTGCCTCATGGTGCACGGGTTAATTGTTGTGGAGCATGCGGTAGAGACTTAGAGTCGTCAAGAAAATTCATTTGTAGCAAAAAGTCCCAAGCAGCAATTAGAGTTTTTTCAACAGGGAAAAACCCTCTCACACTCACTATAAGAGTAACACCTGAAGAATTCAATCCTATTCACCCTAAGTAGCTTGCTCACACATGAAACCATTATCGTGATGTAAAAGGTCATTTATGCTCCCAGGCAACCAAGAGATTCAACAACCCACTTCATTTCTCTACTTTATTAGAATAACTTCTTCAAACTTTGACATTCCCAAAAAAAAATCTTCCAAGGATCCAACTCAGTCCCCAAAGAAAAATAAAAAATTGATACCATGGACCGGTAAAACAGAGCAAAAAAAATGGGTCTCAAGTGGATTTTCTCGGAGAGGAACGATTGGGGCAGTGGTTAGAGCAGGTAAGCAAAGTAACACTTTGTAATGGACCGGACGTAGCAAAAGAAAAGTGGGTGGTGATAAACCACGAGAGGAGTAGTGGCAATAGCATGCAACAAGCCTGCCACGATGACAGGCTTGAAAACAAAGCTGCCTGCTGCCACGAAAGGTAGCGGGCGGTCAAACGTGCTCGCTCATAAAGTGGCGACAAAACTCGCCACAAGGGGGCAAGCAAGCTCACGCCTCCAAAGTGAGCTCGCACCAACACTAAAACAGAGTTTTCTTTTGACATCGAAACCCTTTAGAGGACATTCCACGTCACGAGTTTCTTCATTAACAAGAATCAAAAAGTTTCAATGCACCAATCGAGGGGGAGTGTTGCAGGTGACGATTAGTACACGTATTTTTTTGGTCAAGCTGACAAATTTCAAAATCAAAGGCACCCTCCAATGATAAGGGAATTGTTTCTATCAAAGTTGTGCATGAAACGGTAGAGACATTTTCCACTTGCATCGTCCAAATTTCATTGTGACATCTAGGTCCAAGGGGGGGAATGGACCAAAGAGCTGGAAAATAGCGCGTGCTACATGGAAGGTAGGGTTGTTCATGCCTAGTGACCTAGACTAGTCAGCAAATTTGCAGTACAACTATGCACTGCTACTTTTTGGGCTAGGTCCAGTGAGGGTGGGGCTACACATGAATGGGTATTTGAGACCACCTTGCATATTCTTCTGCATCAGCATGACTTGGCAACGGCATGCAAGGATTAGAGTGGGGATCACTCTACATGAATGCATGCATGCACAATGCAGCATTACATCATAACATGCATGCACGAATCATCATTCATAAGCAAATCCAGGAGCAAGGACCGTGTACATCAACATAACCATGCACCACTCAGCAAAAAGAGCTACTACAGGGGCTGCTTCCTTTAGGAAGATTCCCAAGCCAAGAATATTCCCACCTGTGGCTAAACAATTCTACCAACCTAGACCGTTGTTAACTTGCCAATTGCATGCTAAAAAATATGTCCAACGTGGCAGTTCTCCTTCAACAACAAGAACTCAATCATCAGTCAAGCCTTTTGCCTATAGCCAACCATAGCAGCCTCCACCAGTTCCAAACATTACCTGAAGCCAAGACTCTGCACACAGTTTTCTTAAGACCCTAGTAAACCTAACAACAATCAGCTAACATAGGAAAGAGGATTTCCCTGAATACCTGAAGGCTTGACTACCTCACTCAGGTGGGCGGACATCCCTAATGATCTTCATTTCTTATCATATTTAACTATCTTGGGTCGTTCCTTAAATGAATTTCATTTTTGTCAAATTCATTAAGTACACCTATAGTGATAACTTTGTCATTGTTTTCCAAAAAAGACTTGAGGAATCAGGTTTCCATGAGAAGTTTCATGATTGTTTATGTGTAACATGAGAAGGACATTAGGACAGAGCAAAACCGAGAGACAATTTTGACGAGTTTTGATGAGTGGAAAAAAGTTACGGCAAGAGTGTTCGTGCGATGAGGTCATGTGTACGTTAGATGTGACAAGACATTTCCGAAAAGACACACTAATAGGCAGACATGTTTGCAAGCAGGAGCGAGGAACAAAACTTCTATGTTATGTCACACAACCTCATCCACTTGTTCGACTACCACGTAAGTAAGGAGAAGTTTGCTAATGTGTGGTGCTGCCTCACGCTAGAAAGGGACGGTGAACACCCAAGGGAAGCTTGTCTTGGCACATGATGCGTTCTCTAAGTCCTCGCTCTTGATGTACGACCATGCCTCATGGAACCAAGCACAAGCCTTTTTCTTTGAGGATAGTCTTTCCAACCGTTGTAAGTAGTCCCATGCATGTGCAAAGTGTTCCCCGCTCTACGTCCAATTCTTCTTGTTTGTTCTTTAAGGGGCGCATTATGCCGAAGTTGCATGGTTGCACCTTTGACGTGCACCCGAGTGGGACAAGGGAGGTTTTTACATAGGGGAAATAGTGTGCGAGCCACTACAAGAACGATGGACATGCATGCGGGCACCATGTATTTCGAATGAGTATTATGTCCGCATCACCCTCAGAGATGCGGAGCTTGACACACATCCAGTTGAAGTATGGCTGAACAATGCCACAAACCCATTTGCGCGTTGTCTTGCCATTTTCCTAGTGATTGCGCATGAACTTTGGTAGTGCCCCATCGTTGGTCTGGTTGCATGCAATTGAGATGCGTGGCAGGCAACGCTTTTTCTTGCCTCCAAACATCAGTTGCTAAGGCAGTATTTGCCCCGTCATGTTGCAGGTAATGAGTGTTGTTATCGACCGCTTGTCACCGTGTCCCAAGATGCCAACATCCTTGGATCCCATTGGTGCAAAAGTGTGGTCAGCGCTGGGCATACGTTGTATGCCAGTATGGTCTTTGTTGATGAAAAAAAAGTTCTTGACTGTTTAGAGTGGTTACATGATGCTTGCACGCTGATGGAATTTCACCACTCTAGCTTCCAAATCTGGTGACAACTTCTGCGCTGTTGTCATGCCTCAACGCCAAGATCACCCCAAGTCTTCTTTGTAAACTTCCAGACCCATGGCCTACTAATATCTGGTGCACCAAATTGTTCTAGCTCAGCAAGAGCATGTAAAGAAATGAACCCCGTTATCTCCTTCCAAATCACATTACTGTTGCGAGCATTTCCTACAGCAAGGGCGTCGGCAAGAATGGTTTCGATTTCTTCCACAGTATTCAGACAAGATGAAAGCCACACCCGTTTCCCTTGGTAGCCGTGCTTCTGCTCGCTATTGGTGGAGTTGTTTTTGGTAACCATTGTCTTTAGGGAGGCTAGAACCACCTCCTTGTACTAAGGCCTAAAACTAAGCTTGCCCGACTCAAACCACTCATCAACTGTTGATTCCGAGAGGCGGTCATTGAGAAAAAGAACTTTCACGGGTGAAAAAACCTTGATGGAGGTTCTTGATGTCAGTGTCTGCCATTGTGCACACCTTCATTTCTTTATAAATCATTATGAAATGCCAAGAACCAAACCAATCACAATACGGACCCCGCTTCTTTCCCTTGTTGATGCGATGGGGCCGTTCTATGTACTGGTTTCTGCGACAAAAACCTGTAGTGCCATGAAATTTGTGTTAGTGGAGTCATCGTTCCCGAGCTTAGTGGGTGAGGAGGTGTTGCTATCGCAGTCGGTTGAGTTGTTGGAGGTGCATGTGTTATGGACGCTACTGCCATCATCACTAGAGACTTTCACCGTTGACTTGTTGTTGTCAAAGGGCATCGTTGCTACAACACATTCCTTGATATGGAAAACCCCACTCTGCATGGGCTTGATTTGAGGAGAGCTTTTTGATGCATCATCCACCATCTTCACTTGTCCCTTTGTAGCGTATGTGGGAGGGCACTTTGGTGCCTTGTCATCTTTGGCCTTCCCATTGTCTATGGCTTTGCTCATGTGTTCCGAGTACATGCACATATGAATTGGGGTAGCTTCGCGGTCACGTGAGCAGCCATCACTAGCGTCGAAATGATGTTGACTTGTTGTTGTAGCCGGTGTGTAGAGGAAGAAATGGATGGTTCTTGGAAGTGTGAGCGTGGAGAAGACAGACCTGGTTATTTTGTTGTGCGTGGATGTGTAGTTGCATGGAGCCTATGGCTCCTTGGTGTCGTCGAAGCCGAGGACACAAAGTTTGCATGGACAACCGACTAGCCTCCTTGAAAAAAGCGGACGCGCTTGCGGGCCATGGCGGAAAGCCTACGTGATGCGTCATGCACGCTACTCTTAGCTCACCTTCTAAAGATAGGAATCCATGGTTGTAGATTAGGTGGCACTAAAAGTGACAGATGGTAGTGAATCGATGTACAAAAATCTATGCCAGCTGCCTTTTTCATGAGGCCAAACCTTATTGTTCTCTTTGGGCTCCACCTTTTGAATGCTCAAATTAAGAAGTGCAGCCGCGTTACGGCTCTTGGCGAAGACATGGTCCACGTGTATGCAGCGACGACACCATCGCAGAGCATCGTGTATTTCACTAATGGCCCATGACACATTGCGGTTCTCGGGTGTTGCATGATGCCGCGCTTTAGAATTGAGTTAAATTAATACCTAACATTCGATGAGCACAGACCAACCATGTCAAAGAAATTTGAGGATTTGGCATTTTTGTCCCTCGCATTTCAAGGCACTACCCAAATAATTCTTACAATTAGATCCATGAAGGAAGAATTAGAGCACCAAAACTACAGATTTCAAAAAATTGAAAATCAAGGTCAGTATGGTACTTCCAACACTCAAGCTACTTTGTTTGAGCTTTCTTGCTAGATGTTGCCCGCCTGTGGGCCAAGAGCTGTGTCTAGGCGTGAGATTCCAAAGTCAATTTCTAGCTGAGCTATGTTTGTTCTAATTTTTGTTTTACTATTGTTGTGATCAATTGCAGTCATTCAGTCCTTGTATTCTCCCAGTCCCAACTCTGCACTCTATCTATTGTTTCTCTCCAAGCACAATGGTCATTGTAGCAAGGAAACTAGCCCTTGTTGTACCTGACAAACATCAATAATGTATAATAGTATGAAAAATATACACTCCCATACCCTTGTGTCATGCAATTTTAAGTTCAGGGAGTGCATCCTTGGCATTGTTTGGCCCATCTCCTACCCGTAGTTGCAAAAATTCAATGCAAAACGTTTTACAACTTATGAAATTCATGCATCCATTCTTATTAAGAGGTAGTGAGACGAAGTTTTCATGCCATTTGTAGTGAATATTCTTTGAGTCTTCCTTGCTTGAACCTTATTCACGTACATTGGTATAAGAGTGTGTTGGTTAGGTTGATTGATTGTAAATGGGTATCTATTGTTTTTCAACCTTCCAACATTGGAGTTTTTGGTGCATGAGATGTTGAAGGCATAATTAATTTTAGTTAGAACATGGCTTTGGAACAATACACTATGAATCCTTTCCACATGTCATAAAGATCATAATATCAGTACGAGGTGGATTGCATGTCATTTAGCATTTTTTTTATTCACAAAAAAGAATCGAGGAAACCTCTCTTAGAATTTGTTTTCCATGATTTTGTGGTATTTTGCATCAATGGGTGAAAGTGAAATGTATTAAACATTATTCAGGCAGTTTTGATTTGGTGGGAAACTGAGGGTGAATTAAAAATCCTGAATGTGAATGCTTGTTAGTTGAAACAAAAAAATCATGGTTTATGGCGTTGTTCTCCGGGCCAGGGCTGCGGGCATACTATTTTGCATTTCGTTGAATCATTATCGAAAGGTTATTCCTTTTTGAAAAAATTCGGATATCATGGGTATTGAGGATGGTTAAGGTATAATACAATACCACGTTTGCTGAATATGTCGCTTGTTCATTTTCCCATACCCCGCTTTGCATTCCCAAAACAATCCGTACAGGAATGATCGCAGGCATGAGGCTGTAACTGTATGGTCACCAAACGCGTCGATCGCGGACTTCGTCAGGACTCACGCGTGCTCTCCTCAGTGTGGCAAGTGCATTGAT
>SZWC01020258.1:0-23984 GCA_023375785.1 Penium margaritaceum
TGATCCCGCCTGGACGAGTCCCGCCTCCCTTCCCTCAGAGTCTCCGTGTCACGAGCATCCCTATCCACAGCATCGTCATCATCACCATCCTCAGCATCCTCAGCATTCCCAGCACCGTCATCGTCGCACTCGCCCCCGCTCCTCCCTTTCTCACCTTCTCCGCAATTAGCATCGTCGGCGGTGGGCTGTGCCCCCTGTCTTCCAAACCGAGGGAAAACAGTGCCGCTTCTGTCCTCTGCTTTCCTCTTCACTCCAGATCTCTCGAAGCTTCCAGAATGTCTCTCCGTCCCAACCCTTGTTCCCTCGGCATGCTCTTTTGACCGCACACCTGGCGCTCCTTTTGTCCTCATCCCCACAGGCAAGGGCCCTTCCGCCTCCTCTCCTTTGCTCCCTCTCTCATTCCCCCCATGTTCTTCATCACACGATACACCTCCCTTGCTCTTCTCACCGCAACTCACCACCATGACTTTGCCAAGGGACCCCTCCTGCCCTCGTCCTGCCTCCTCTCCCCCCTCCCTTTCGCTCTTCCCACCCTCAGTGCCCTCCTCCTCCTTCTCCTCCTCCTCCTCCTCCTCCTCACCCTCCTCTTCTTGTTCCCACTGCAAAAGAATCCCTAGCCTGTCAAGCGGATCCGTACATTGCTTCTTCCTGGGACCCTGCCCTGCTGCCCTCCATGCAACAGAGGCATCTGCAGAAGCAACGCCGGTGGCAGCACCAATGCCAGCAACCAGCACCAGGACCAGCACCAGGAACAGCGGCAGAGCCAGCAGCCACTCCCGCTGCGGTACAAGTCGTTGCAGCAGCACCAGAAAGCACAGTTACTGCAGGAGGGGCAGCTGCCACACAACAAGCAGAAGCATTGGCTGTACTGACAGACGCAGCAGCTGCGAATTGCACGCGGCGGAGACCACTACCTGCCCCCGGCACCGACCCAGATGCCGGAGTCAACTTGTCCCTAGCCTCGCCACCATTGTCGTCGTTGTCGTCGCTGTCACTGAATCCATACCCATCCTGCTGAATATCGTAGTCATGAGCATACTGCTGACCATCGTCACCCTCGTCATCCCTCTCCCTCTCACTCTCACTCTCCCGCCCTCTTCCCTTCTCCCTCAATGCCCCTCCACCGGCCCAGGTCTTGCCCCAGCTCGCCGTCCTCCGCACGTTCGGGTTGTTGGCCCAAAAGCGCTCCGCAGTTTCCCACCAGGGCAGCGTCTTGTACCTCAGCTTCCTCAGCCTCGGCCTGAGGGCGACCACCCTGTCCCACTCCTCCTCCGACATCCTNGACGGCTAGTGCGCGTCACTCTGCAGAAGACCTCTCAGCTTAGCTCAAATGGCGCGAAGCTGCGCGGAGCCTGCGGAGGTGCGAGGACCTCCCACGTGTACGCGGGCGCCCGCCCCTGGGGAAGGTTCCCCTCTAAACCGCCAGCTAACTTCCACCCTAACGACTTTTGTTTCGTTCTCTTCTGAGAGCCGCTGTCGAGACCAACAGCGACTCGGGAAGAACATGCTGCACGTAATCCCACGTTGCCCAACATGCGATTGCTTTCCGAAAATGACAAATCCGCACATCGTTTACGACAAAAGACAGCTGGCTGCCGGCCAGTCGACAGCGAGATCCAAAAGTGGACAAAATAAAACGGAACGCTCCCTGTCGCCGCTGTCGCTGTCAAGCTCGCGCATGGTGGTTTCCACGAGAAGTGGTGAAAGCACCTGAAAACCAGTAAAAACCAAGGAGGTTTGACAGCGGCGTTGTCGCTGTCGCTGTCAATGACGGTATAAATTATAGTGGAATTTNCATCCCTCTCCCTCTCACTCTCACTCTCCCGCCCTCTTCCCTTCTCCCTCAATGCCCCTCCACCGGCCCAGGTCTTGCCCCAGCTCGCCGTCCTCCGCACGTTCGGGTTGTTGGCCCAAAAGCGCTCCGCAGTTTCCCACCAGGGCAGCGTCTTGTACCTCAGCTTCCTCAGCCTCGGCCTGAGGGCGACCACCCTGTCCCACTCCTCCTCCGACATCCTCACGCTCTTCCTCTCGTCGTCCCAGTCACACGCCGCGATCTTCCCTTGGAGCAGCTCCTTGCTCCAGCTCCAGAGCTCCCAGAGGAACGTGTGCTTGACCTCGAGCGAGTGGTGCGTGATGGGGTACCCCAGGACCTCGGCCATGGGCGCGCACGCGAGGCGGATCGCCTTCTTCTGGAATCCGCGTTGCGAGTTGGGGTTTAGGGTTTCGAGTCGCTCGCGGATCTCGCCCACGATGCGGATGAACGCGTCCTCTTCCTCCGCCGTCCACGCGTTCACGGCGGGGCGGTTCTTGAACGGCGCCCACAGGTGCGGCCGGGACTCGCCCTTCCTCCTCGGGGCCATTGTGCGCGGTAGGAAGGCGAAGATGGAGAAGAGCTTACAGCCNCCCTCCGCAGTCACAGCTACACTCTCGAGACTGTTACCCACCTACTTCGTTTACCGACTTCGCTCACCGTCTTCGGAGGTTGGCTCCCACTTGGCCAAGTGGGAACAGTCGGCCCCGGTCCATTTGTCGACTGAGTTCCAGAGTCAGTCGACGGCTAGTGCGCGTCACTCTGCAGAAGACCTCTCAGCTTAGCTCAAATGGCGCGAAGCTGCGCGGAGCCTGCGGAGGTGCGAGGACCTCCCACGTGTACGCGGGCGCCCGCCCCTGGGGAAGGTTCCCCTCTAAACCGCCAGCTAACTTCCACCCTAACGACTTTTGTTTCGTTCTCTTCTGAGAGCCGCTGTCGAGACCAACAGCGACTCGGGAAGAACATGCTGCACGTAATCCCACGTTGCCCAACATGCGATTGCTTTCCGAAAATGACAAATCCGCACATCGTTTACGACAAAAGACAGCTGGCTGCCGGCCAGTCGACAGCGAGATCCAAAAGTGGACAAAATAAAACGGAACGCTCCCTGTCGCCGCTGTCGCTGTCAAGCTCGCGCATGGTGGTTTCCACGAGAAGTGGTGAAAGCACCTGAAAACCAGTAAAAACCAAGGAGGTTTGACAGCGGCGTTGTCGCTGTCGCTGTCAATGACGGTATAAATTATAGTGGAATTTCACACATGTTCCTTCGATGCGATGGACCCGATCCCCGCCTTGCCCTCTGACATCGCTTCGATATCTGTATTCGAATAGCGATTTTGGTTTTCAGACCATGGAGAAGCTTCTCGGTTTGCGGGAGCGGGCTTTTAGACGACGGCAACAATGAATCCATTAGGATTCGTTCTGTTCTCCGCAGTGCGCTGTGTTTTGCTCATACGCCAGCTGGCAACTTCTAGAATCATTTCTAATGGCCCCTTAGTCTAACCCCTAAAGCCAGAACTTGAAAGCCCGAAAAAACCGGAACCTTGTGGTAGTCCACTATGACGACCGAAACGCAGATTTTTTGACAGCGAGGGCGACAGCGCTCTCAGAAGAGAACGAAATATTTTGCGGGAGCTTTTCCGCGATGCCATAGCCCGACTCGGGAAAGTAGGCAATCATCTACCGTTGGGGGAAAAATACGGTTATCCCCTGTTTTGTCATGCATGACTCTCAATCACTCCCGCAAAATAATAAGTAACATCCGCCCTTGCCTCCAAAGAATAGACTTATTTGTCCCTTCACGGTTTCAAGAAACCCCATCCTTCCACCACTTACACCATGCTCAAACAGCGACACTCATCGCTACTTGAGCATGCTGAAAATGGGCATTCGTATCTAGATCACAGCCCTCCAACGCGACCGTCGTGATGGAGGATCACCATAAAATTTGACATTCTGGAAAGGGGGAATTCGGCAAACAAAAGTGGCCACCAACATCTGTTGGGCAACACTTTTTCATCTAGCGCCTCCCCCCTCCCCCTCTCACTTACCCCCCCTCTTTTCTGTTTGCCGCCGACCCCTCCATGGATTAAATGAGGCCCTCGCGGTTGAGGGTCGCGATGGAATGGTTGGCTGCCAACAAGCAGGGGTTGGGTGTAATGTCCTTGTTGTACACCAGTCCCTTAACTCCGTGAGTGGGCACTTTTGACATAACATTTGTGCCCCACCACGCAAAACCCCTAGGAATTCTGCGCCTATCGGACAAGGGCATTTTAACCACTTGCCTCCACCTCTGGTGTTCCCTTCAACAAGGTTCTCACAACTCCTACCACTTTCCAAAATGGTCCATAGAATTATATCCATGTATTGATATTGTTCGGTTGACTTATTGACGTCGTTAGATCTTCATAAATCCATGTCTGGATATTCTTAAGGCCCCCTGAATTCTTGATGCAGCCAATTCAAGTAGCCACTCACGGCTTGCCCTCACATGCATTGGACGACTTCAGCGCTACGGCCCCAATGTATGCCTCATTCTGACTCTTTTCATTATATGTATGTGCTTGACTCACTCAAAACGTTTCATTTTAGTACACTTACAACTCAATAAAAATTATCCTCATGTTCCAATTCCTTTAACAAGCTTTTGTCTCGCACCTCATCCTTGCAAATCACCTACGTTCTGTTTGGCATAAAACATGGTATCCAAGTGCATCGGCACAGAAGGGGACATCGACATAGTAACTACCATGCGACAACCTCGCATGATTTTGTAGTGCATCTCCACTGTTAAAAAGATTACGGACTTGACAAGGAGTAGAAGCCACCACAAAAACACTCTGGTGATGAAGGATCACAAGAACATAAACACCAACACTCTCTAGAAGAACAAGACAACATCGACAACCTTTGTGACAAATGGCATGACAATAATGAATCTAATAGCCTGCTGAGTGACATACCCTTTGGGCTCGACAAACCTTTGACCTCTACCACAGTCTGTTGGATGGACACTTAATGCAATGGGAGGCACCAATGAACAAGCAGGAATCAATGAAGATTTGTACTAAGCAGGAACACCCATGTGCTCCAACAACTCAACGGAACTTTGTCGCGTTGAGTTGTTGGAGAAGATGGGTGTGCACGACCCATACGCACGAAGTAGTACCCACCGAAACAAATCTTCAACTCTTAAGTGAACCCAAGATTTGATCGACACTTCTCAAACCGTTCAATCTCGCAAACTCTAACAAACCGATGGTTAGGACAAGGCCAATGAGTTTTGAGGTGAATCTTACCGCTGCTGGGGTCAAGGAAAAAGATAAAGTATACTTCATGGCCTCGCTTTTGCATGGCACGCCTTTAAGTAGATGGTCCAACCTTAAGGCCATCTAACGGTAGCAAAAGACCAGCAGAGTCTAATCAAGAACACACGCGTCCGCTCTCACATTGACTACTGGATGCATACTACCTCTCAAGAAGTTCAAGTCAATCTTGCACGACTCTCTCATGTTAGCGAAAACATGGAGCGACGTTGCGCGCACTATACACTCGCCTTAGGAAGCTAAAGAAGAGGTTGAACGCATGATAGAAGCTTCGACGAAAGCGTCAACAGTTTAGTAGGCACAATATACACGGTTTTTTTGCAATGATGGGCCAAGCTTCCCATCCGTTTGCTACATTGTTAGATTGCTTGCATTTTTCTCAACATGTGCACAATGTGTACAGGTGGGCTCACGTGTTAGACGTGTCTACCATGACAAGCAAGGACGCAAGGCAAGTAGGAAATCCACAAATATTCTCATAAAATTGAGTGCATTTAGTTTGTAAGAAAACGAAAACTTCTTCCATTCTTTAATACCAATTGGAAAAAGGATCCTCTATAACCCAAAAAATATATTTCATGTGAATCTTGAAATCAAGCGAATCCTTCCAAAACCCTGTTCAATTTTTAAGACTAATAGACCTTACACATTTCCTCATCAAGTTAAAAGGCATACAAAGGCTTCTTCTGTAACCCGTAAACATCGTCTTATACTTTTTACGTTAGTACAAAGTGGTAAAACTTGTTGTTCACTTGTCGGAGAAATCACATTCATGGGTACGTGATGGAGCAATGTGAGGTAAATATGAAGGTTTTCTGTGGAAGAAAAAATTGGACGAAATAACCATTAACCCCATGTCTAGGAGAAATTATTTTATTCCCTCCCCCTCCAAATAGTACGCTCCATTTTCCTCTATTATAGTACAAAAATTCTGATTTTCCCATGCCTCACAATGATAAGCCTCATTCACATCGTCTACATAGACGCACCTTCTAGGTTTGGAAAAACAAAACGGCATACCCCCATCATTTGTGGAAAGGCAGCATGTTGATGTTCTAACACATGTAGTGTGTACATGCCGATGTTATCCTTTTCGCCCAACTATCACAAGGGGAAATTTGTCTCAGGCGATGACTTGACGAGTCACCACCATGTACTATGATAAAGTGGAAATTGGAGTATAGTGAGCACCTACCCTCAAAATCTATCTTTCAACAATGCAACGATTCACAATGACAATCAGATTGATCTATCAGAAAAGTAAGTGAGCCATTAGCTCCGACATGACGTAGATGTCTCACTTCATACTCCGTCAAATGACGTGCTATCGTTCAATGATGTTTGTTGTCATTTAGTAAGTTTTGATGGCCGAGTTTGGCTAAAATGCATGCCATTGCGCATTTTGTCTTGTGTGGAAGGACCAAAAACTTAACCTCCTAAAATGGAGGGAGGTGAGGTTCAATTCCTTGCCACCACACGATCTAAGGTGTTGCTTGAGGTCATTGGGGGCTATGACTCTTCAGCTTCTAGCTGAAGGGTTGTTCGTCATCTCTGTATTGTAATCTAGAACAACATCCTGCTGACCTTTTAACTACTAATGGCCTTTCATCCTATAGGTGAATGTTTAGCTATCCCGGATGGTTATGTGAATACCTGATTGCTAATGTAACCACCCACATGATTATGTAACCACCCAAGTGGTTATGCAACTACTTGCAACCTCAAAGGCAAGAACCTCCAATGAGGTCCTCCTAGGACTACTTAAAGAGGCTAAGTTCACTCAAGCTAGCATGTCTTGACTTTGCTTTAAACATCAACCTATGCCTCAGCTTCCTTCTCATGCATCTTGACTCCACTTCTACAAGCCTCAGCCTATGATAGTACATGCCAGTGTTGTAAAATGCATATCTTACAAAGTTCCATGCCTTCTTTCATGTAATCTACCGGATCTACAAGTAGTCTTGTCCAGGCTAGGTCCCAAGACTTAGTCTCAAGGCATCAGAAGTGCGCACCCTATGCATCCACAATTCTCAATTTGTGGCTACATTCTTGTAGCTGGTGCAAATAACTCTTCATGTACTTCTCCATTCCTACATGTACTTCACATTTCCCTGTCCATGCCTTACCCTTTTGTGCTTTAATTCAATATGAATCATCAACCTATCGTAGCTTTTGACAATGTTATTCGGCAACCCAAAATGTATGATCATTCCTCAAATGTTATCTCAAGCGGGTTATCGTTATAGATGAAGGATAAAAAGCAGTTTTAGAGTCAAGGTCTCAGTTAGAGTGCTGTGAAGAAACCACAACCAAATTGCTACAAAAGTTTGAAAAATTTAACAGCTAGAACCACGTAGGTGTCAAAACAACCGTACATTTGTTCAACTCATAACATCGAACAACTTAACTAGATTTGTGGTTCCGAGTGGAACAAAAAGTAGATAAGCTTTAGGCCTGGTTTGTTTTTAGTGACACATCACCTTGCAAGAGTTCAGAGCCAATAACAAGATTAAGTGACCAATTTTTTCATGTAGGGGTTTGTGATTATTTGGGAGGTGGTACACGTGGAGTATGCATTTGGAGTCCAAGACCCCCTGTGCATTGAAAGGGAACCTTCTAGGCCCCACTACCGCGGGACCCGATGAGTGCCCGCCAAAACACAACATGAAAGACCCCTTGTATAATAAAGTGGTGGATTT
This sequence comes from Penium margaritaceum, assembly GCA_023375785.1. Lineage (NCBI taxonomy): Eukaryota > Viridiplantae > Streptophyta > Zygnematophyceae > Desmidiales > Peniaceae > Penium > Penium margaritaceum. The sequence goes on from SZWC01020258.1 coordinate 7,836, forward strand.
TTCTAAAGATGCCCAGTTTTGTCCAAACAGGGCATAAATTCAAAAATTAAAAAATAATACAATTGGGGAGCTTCTAACTCCTCATTCGTCGAGCGTGGATTCCGGGTAATGCACGTTGGTTGAATCCCTATTGCCCATCGCTAGTGATCTCACCCCTTCCATGTTCTGGCCGTTAGCAAAAGAACTTTAAATTATTCCATAACGTCCCTTATTTGCAAGGGCCTCGATTGAATCGGACTTTGTCCATAAGGGCGTGGGCTCCAAAAGAAGAGAGGGGATTGAGATGGCGGCCAACGTGGATGACAAAGTGCCCACTGCAGAACGTCGGCTGGCACTTTTGCCGACCGAATCCCCTCCCTCTCACGCAAACCAACCCTTGAATGCTTATATAGATTGCGATCTTTAATTGTGACAGCCACAATGAAGGGCTATGACCTAGATCCGCATGCCTTTTTTCGCCATGCTCAAGTAATCATGAGCATCACAGTTTGAGCATGGTAAAAACGGGTGGGAGTTGGATGGATGCAGCTTTTTCTTCAAAGGTAGGGGTGAATGGAGCTTATCGTTTCACGCTAGAGATAGAGGAGGCTTACTATTTTGATCTCGGGGTATATGAGGGTCATGCATGATAAAACACAGTGTAGTTGGTAATTTTTGAAAACAAAACTTGTTATTGGCTTCGTATGCTAATGTTTGATGGATTTCAACTGAAACATTTTTACGTTGTATTAAAAATACAAGGTGTATGTTTTGCATGATTCAACACAAATGTGAATTTAACTCATGAAATTTAATCGCAAAGATTTGTTGTTTAATTAGTTTACCTAAACAAGTATTTTGGCGGATTGGACTGAACCCTTGATGTTAACTTCTCCCTTGTCAAAGAACATTGAAAATACTCATTACCCCTTTGTTTTCTCACCTCCGACACTGATGTACCTCAGCCTCAGAATAATAAGCCTCATCCACCCGTACTACAAGATGATAAGCCCCATTCGCCCCTTCCTCTCAAGAACAAGCCTTATCTATATCTATCATGGAAAAAAAAGCCCCATCTGTCCACCCATTTTCACCATGCTCAAGTAGCGATAAGCCTCGCTCCTTCAGCATGGAAAAACAAGGCATGCGGTGCTCCATCACGATCCTCCATTGTGGTTGTCGTGATTGAGGGCCATAAAACTATTGAAAGGTCGAGGGGACTCGATTGACAAAAAAGCCAACAGAATTCGGCATGCACTTCGTCAACCGCCACCTTGCTCCCCCTTTCAATTCCCCCTCCTTTTCCATCCCACCTTGCCACGAATCATGTTTGATCCAATCGAGGCCCTCGTGATTAAAGGCGGTGATGCAATAGGTAGCTAGTAGGCTTGCGAGGGATGGAAGGGGGAGACCTCCGCCAGGGATTGGTGTCAATCAGAATCCCAACTCCAAGAATGGGGAGTCAAACATCCCCACTTATTTTCTCCTACATTTGTTTAAGCTTCATGCCCTTGATTGATATGTAAGCGAAAAACATACCCACCCCCTAACTTCACCCGGAATTCAAGGTTTTTATTGTTCAGAGACCTCCTCAATTGTGTGGTACGAAGGCCCAACAAGTTCTCTTTCAATGCATACGGAGCCTTGGACACCCCATGGAAACTTGTGGCAAAGTAGACCCATGGAATAACAAACCCCACTGTCTAAGGGTGTGTGATTGTTGCGCAATGTAAGAAATGGCGTGAGCATGTTAACGTTGCATGCCATGCGATGTCTAAATGATGCCTTTCAACATACAAGACAAGGACATTCTTTTGTTTTCAAAACCAAAAATACGCATCTATGTTACGTCCCTCACGTACAGATGTCTTGAATCTTTAGAATTATCCTTTTTGTCATTACATTCATGCCCCACCATGCGTCGACTTCAGGATTTCCACGTGATGCGGCCAAGGGCATCTTAGCCAACTACCCTGACTAAGTTGTTTTGTTATAGGAAATTTGAACAACTTTGATTACCTTCTAAAAAGTTTGATAAAAGTTTTGTGAAGCACATCGATATCTCAGTTTTTTTCATTGATTACTCTATGGTTCTAGATGGAAACAAAAAATTGTCTCGATTCTTGAAGCCCCTTGACCTCTTAGTGGAGCTTCTCAAAGCAGCCACTCATGGTGCAACCTCACATGCACAATGAGGCTTGAGCAGCGAGGACACAACAAATGCCTCATTCTTATTCTCGACATTTTAAAAAGTCTATGACTCACTCCATACATGTCATCAAATTATAGTTACCGTATAATATAAAGTTATCCATTTGTCTTGAATCCTTGAAGTGTGCTCTTTAACGCATCTCATTCATGTGAACCACCTACTTTCCACTAAGCGTAATGGTCTATTCTGAAGGAGTCCATGAGGCATTTACTTGTGAGAGACGGATAAATGGGGCTTATTGTTCCGCAGTAGGCATGGATGTGGCTTATTCTTTGTAGGGAGGAGAAAGGTGGTTTGTTCTCTGAAAGAATAAACCTCATTCAAGGGATATAAAGGTTACTCACACACCGTTTTGTAGTAACTACGCCACGTATCCGCACGTGTCCACCATGTCTACAACTACCGTGTGGTGGAAGTTTAAGCTATTGCTACAGACGTTTTGTCACACCGCAAGGTGTAGTAATTGCATTGGGAGATGATCAACGAAGAGCTGTGTCAATGTGTATGACACCACGTATTCCTTTACTTTTGCAAGTTCAACATGCACAAAAGTTTGTTTTGTGATTTTGCTATGTAAGAAATGTATGGAACATGGACTAGCCACCGTAGAGTTGCTACTGAGTTGCTACAACTCCAATGTTGTAGAAACTCTTAGAAACTCCAAATCACTTCGCTGGAAGTTTGTGGGCTCCTTCGTGATTAGCGACGACTTCAACTCAAGTTAAGCTCGCGTTGCCCCCTTAACGTGACAAGGGAGGTTGCGTTGGTACCTTGTAAGGGTGGCCATAATCATCCCGCATTTCAAAGATTACGTGGTTGGACATGGATGAAGAACCATCTCTGTCTGATGCATGGGAAACTAAAAACTCCTTACATAGCGGAAATCATATGAAATTCTACAAAAAGGTGATCCCAATTGAGCCCAACTAATGAATTTTTATTCTTTGCATCCAAAATCGAATATAAATGGTTGCTATGGCTGTAGCTGGCAAAACGTTTGGCGACAAGTGAGGTTGTTTTGGTGAAGGTGTCGTGGAGGATTTGGCCCATGTTCTCTAATAAGAAGACCAAATGGTTCCTAACAAAATGGTATAGGAAATGTTTAGAAAGAGTAAATGAGAATCTAGTCGGTAATGACACACGTTGGCGAATCCAGCAATGTTGTAGGTCTTCTAAGGAGTTGTTAGCAACTTGAGTTAGATCATTGAATGTAACTTATGCTACATGCCCCTCTTGTTATTAGTAGCGTCGATTTTGTTTTAGGAGAACCATCAAGGATGATCGTTCAAATAATTTTTTCTCGAGTGGTTATCACCAATCGTTGCTTTCGTAGAAACCATCAGCTTTGAGAAGGGTCCTTGTAGGAAAAGATATCCTTAGCTCGTAGAGGAAATGATAGATGTAAACATCACCAAAATACTGGCAAGGAATGCAAAGGAGCGTGGTTAAGGGTGTTGCAAATAGTTGCTCACAACGGTGCAAAAAAGGGTCATGTGAGAACATGGTCTATTATCGGCACTATAAACAGGACCTGTCATTATTAGTTTTTTACCCTTTTACCTCTTCTAGCTCAAGTTGCTAGCAACTTGATTTTAATGCAAGGTCCCTCAGTCGGGTCGTGTCCAAAGCCTTTGTCAAAAATATTTGATTTGTCATTGGTTCAGGAAGATCAACGTGAAAGAATAAAGGAATCTAATTGGTGATGCATAGCCGCCTCGTTGATTGATTTGCTGAATGCAAACCCGTTCCAAGCCTGCCAACCTTCCCTTCTCTGGACTAAACCATCGGAAGAGGGTAAAGCTTATCATTCGAGACACAACCATCATGGATGGTCCAGTTCAATCGTTTTTAACGATGGTTTGTGATGACTGTGTCTCAAAGGGATAGGTTTTTCCTCTTGAGATAGTCTAGTCTAGATGGCTGGGGGCTAGCTAACTGATGACGGATTTCAAATGATCAAAGCAGTAAGTGACCCTTTTATGTGGCGCCAATGAGGATCACCCATTCGTTTATAAGGATTTGCTTAAGCGAATGAGAGAACGTTTAATTTTTTCTACGCTTTAGGACACGCCCAGTAAAAATTACCCCTGAATCAATCATTCATATGGCACCAAACATTGCTTGATGAGAGGACATAGTAAGCATCCTCCAGAAAGCCGTTGTGTGCGTAAACTCACTTGTCACCAAGAAAAGCCGCAACCTATGTGATCCAAATATGTTTCAGGTTTGAAGGGAAGGTGGCCAGAGGCATCGGTCATTGGGAAACCCAAGAGTGAGCACAGAGAAAAATGCACTCTTAACGTGGTTTCAAAGTAGCACACAAAACTTTCCAGTCGTTGTACGAGCACACAAAAATGTTCACCCTGTTAGATAGCACAAAAAAGTATCTAGTTTTTGATTGAGCACAAAAAGTTTTCCACCCGTGGAAGTAGCACACAAAAATTCCAGTGGGAAAATGTCCAATTGCAAAAAAGCACACAAAAATGTCCGCCTTGTGTAGGCGATGCCACGTGAATAGTAAACTCTCATGAAGAATTGGTGGCTTTGTCTACTTTGTAATCGATGTTTCTCTCTTTACAAGAATTTTTGAGTGGGTGGAAGTATATTTAAGGGGTGCGTCTCACTCATTCAATAGAATAGGAACCTGGGTATAGAAGTTTGCAATACTCTTCTCCTTTTTTACGTGTCTTGGCGAGTGAGTATAGGTGGAAATTTTTGTGTGTTTTTTCATGGACGAATCCTTTAGTGTGGTTTTTTTGGATTAGCACACAAAATTAGCCTTCGATGAAATAGCACACACTACGTGGTGGGGTGGATATTTTTGTGTGCTCGTACAACGACCAGACAGCTTTGTGTCCTCCTTTGAAAATCACGCTAAAATTGCATTTTCCTCGTGAGCCCATCGTTGTGTGCATGAGGATGGTATAGAAAAGCCAGGCAGCGTCGTCAAAGGCAAGAGGTTCGAGGGGTGCAACGTGAATATCGATCGATTCTGAGGGGGCCTCTTCCCGGGGCTCGTCCAGGATGCAAAGGGATTCCAAATGGACCTCCGCTTTGCCGCCTGGCCTTGGCATACGACGTGCGATGCACGAGAAACGCCGATGCCACATGGTTCAACGCACTCGCACAGCTTGTACGCCAGCGCAACCAGCGGCAAGGCCAGCGCAACCAGCGGCAAGGCCAGCGCAACCAGCGGCAAGGCCAGCGCANTTCCAGAGTCAGTCGACGGCTAGTGCGCGTCACTCTGCAGAAGACCTCTCAGCTTAGCTCAAATGGCGCGAAGCTGCGCGGAGCCTGCGGAGGTGCGAGGACCTCCCACGTGTACGCGGGCGCCCGCCCCTGGGGAAGGTTCCCCTCTAAACCGCCAGCTAACTTCCACCCGAACGACTTTTGCGGGAGCTTTTGCGCGACGCCATAGCCCGACTCGGGAAAGTAGGCAATCATCTACCGTCGGGGGGAAAATACGGTTATCCCCTGTTGTGTCATGCATGACTCTCAATCACTCCCGCAGAATAATAAGCAACATCCGCCCTTACCTCCGAAGAATAGACTTATTTGTCCCTTCACGGTTTCAAGAAACCCCATCCTTCCACCACTTACACCATGCTCAAACAGTGACACTCATCGCTACTTGAGCATGCTGAAAATGGGCATTCGTATCTAGATCACAGCCCTCCAACGCGACCGTCGTGATGGAGGATCACCATAAAATTTGACATTTTGGAAAGGGGGAATTCGGCGAACAAAAGTGGCCACCAACATCCGTTGGGCAACACTTCTTCATCTAGCGCCTCCCCCCTCCCCCTCTCACTTACCCCCCCTCTTTTCTGTTTGCCGCCGACCCCTCCATGGATTAAATGAGGCCCTCGCGGTTGAGGGTCGCGATGGAATGGTTAGCTGCCAACAAGCAGGGGTTGGGTGTAATGTCCTTGTTATACACCAGTCCCTTAACTCCGTGAGTGGGCACTTTTGACATAACATTTGTGCCCCACCACGCAAAACCCCTAGGAATTCTGCGCCTATCGGCCAAGGGCATTTCAACCACTTGCCTCCACCTCTGGTGTTCCCTTCAACAAGGTTCTCACAACTCCTACCACTTTCCAAAATGGTCCATAGAATTACATCCATGTATTGATATTGTTTGGTTGACTTATTGATGTCGTTAGATCTTCATGAATCCATGCCTGGATATTCTTAGGGCCCCCTGAATTCTTGATGCAGCCAATTCAAGTAGCCACTCACGGCTTGCCCTCACATGCGTTGCATGACTTCAGCGCTACGGCCCCAATGTATGCCTCATTCTGACTCTTTTCATTATATGTATGTGCTTGACTCACTCAAAATGTTTCATTTTAGTACACTTACAACTCAATACAAATTATCCTCATGTTCCAATTCCTTTAATAAGCTTTTGCCTCGCACCTCATCCTTGCCAATCACCTACGTTCTGTTTGGCGTAAAACTTGATATCCGAGTGCATCGCCGCAGAAGGGGACATCGACATAGTAACTACCATGCGACAACCTCGCATGATTTTGTAGTGCATCTCAACTGTTCAAAAGATTACAGACTTGACAAGGAGTAGAAGCCGCCACAAAAACACTCTGGTGATGAAGGATCACAAGAACATAAACACCAACACTCTCTAGAAAACAAGACAGCATCGACAACCTTCGTGAAAAATGGCATGACAATAATGAATCTGATAGCCTATCGAGTGACATACCCCTTGGGCTCAACAAACCCTTCACCTCTACCACAGTCCGTTGGATGGATACTTAATGCAATGGGAGGCACCAATGAACAAGCACGAATCAATGAAGATTTGTACTAAGCCCGAACACCCATGTGCTCCAACAACTCAACGCAACTTTGTCACGTTCAGTTGTTGGAGAAAATGGGTGTGCACGACCCATACGCACAAAGTAGTACCCATTGAAACAAATCTTCAACTCTTAAGTGAACCCAAGATTTGATCGACACTTCTCAAACCGTTCAATCTCGCAAACTCTAACAGACCGATGGTTAGGACAAGGCCAATGAGTTTTGAGGTGAAACTTACCGCTGCTGGGGTCAACGAAAAAGATAAAGTATACTTCATGGCCTTGCTTTTGCGTGGCACGCCTTCAATTAGCTGGTCCAACCTTAAGGCCATCTAACGGTAGCAAAAGACCAGCAGAGTCTAATCAAGAACACACGCGTCCGCTCTCACATTGACTACTGGATGCATACTACCTCTCAAGAAGTTCAAGTCAATCTTGCACGACTCTCTCATGTTAGCGAAAACATGGAGCGACTTTGCGCGCACTACACACTCGCCTTAGGAAGCTGAACAAGAAGTCGAACGCATGATACAAGCTTCAACGAAAGCGTCAACAGTTTAGTAGGCAGAGTATACACAGCTTTTTTGCAATGATGGGCCAAGTTTCCCATCCGTTTGCTAAATAATTAGATTGCTTGCATTTTTCTCAACATGTGCACAATGTGTACAGGTGGGCTCACGTGTTAGACGTGTCTACCATGACAAGCAAGGACGCAAGGCAAGTGGGAAATCCACAAATATTCTCATGAAATTGAGTGCATTTAGTTTGTAAAAAAACGAAAACTTCTTCCATTCTTTAATACCAATTGTAAAAAGGATCCTATAAAACCCAAAAAATGTATTTCTTGTGAATCTTGAAATCAAGCGAATCCTTCTAAAACCCTGTTCAATTTTTTAGACTAATAGACCTTACACATTTCCTCATCAAATTAAAAGGCATACATAGGCTTCTTCTGTAACTCGTAAACATCGTCTTATACTTTTTACGTTAGTACAAAATGGTAAAACTTGTTGTTCACTTGTTGGAGAAATCACATTCATGGGTACGTGATGGAGCAATGTGAGGTAGATATGAAGGTTTTCTATGGAAGAAAAAATTGGACCAAATGACCATTAACCCCATGTTTAGGAGAAATTGTTTTATTCCCTCCCCCTCCAAATAGTACCCTCCATTTTCCTCTATGATAGTACAAAAATTCTGATTTTCCCATGCCTCACAATGATAAGCGTCATTCACATCGTCTACATAGACGCACCTTCTAGGTTTGGAAAAATAAAACGGCATACCCCCATCATTTGTGGAAAGGCAGCATGTTGACGTTCTAACACATGTAGTGTTTACATGCCGATGTTATCCTTTTTGCCCAACTATCAAAAGGGCAAATTTGTCTCAGGCGATGACTTGACGAGTCACAACCATGTACTATGACAAAGTGGAAATTGGAGTATAGTGAGCACCTACCCTCAAAATCTATCTTTCAACAATGCAACGATTCACAATGACAATCAGATTGATCTATCAGAAAAGCAAGTGAGCCATTAGCTCCGACATGATGTAGATGTCTCACTTCATACTCCGTCAAATGACGTGCTATTGTTAAATGATGTTTGTTGTCATTTACTAAGTTTTGATGGCCGAGTTTGGCTAAAATGCATGCCATTGCGCATTTTGTCTTGTGTGGAAGGACCAAAAACTTAACCTCCTAAAATGGAGGGAGTTGAGGTTGAATTCCTTGCCACCACACGATCTAAGGTGTTGTTTGAGGTCGTTGGGGGCTATGACCCTTCAGCTTCTAGCTCAAGGGTGGTTGGTCATCTCAACACTACAATCTAGAACAACTTCCTGCTGGCCTTTTAACTACGAATGGCCTTTCATCCTATAGGTGAATGTTTAGCTATCCCGGGTGGTTATGTAAATACCTAATTGCTTATGTAACCACCCACATGATTATGTAACCACCCAAGTGGTTATGCAACTACTTGCAACCTCAAAGGCAAGAACCTCCAATGAGGTCCTCCTAGGACTACTAAAAGAGGCTAAGTTCACTCAAGCTAGCATGTCTTGACTTTGCTTTAAACATCAACCTATGCCTCAGCTTCCTTCTGAACATCTTGAGTCTACTCTTACAAGCCTCGGCCTATGTTAGTACATGTCAGTGCTGTAAAATGTATATCTTACAAAGGTCCATGCCTTCTTTTATGTAATCTACCGGATCTACAAGTAGTCCTTTCCAGGCTAGGTCCCAAGACTTAGTCTCAAGGCATCAGAAGTGGGCGCCCTATGCATCCACAATTCTCAATTTGTGGCTACATTCTTGTAACTAGTGCAAATAGCTCTTCATGTACTTCTACATTCCTACATGTATTTCACATTTCTCTGTCCATGCCTTACCCTTTTATATTTTAATTCAATATGAATCATCAACCTATCGTAGCTTTTGACAATGTGATTCCGCAACCCAAAATGTATGACCTATTCCTCAAATGTTATCTCAAGCGGATTATCGCTATAAATGAAGGATAAAAAACACTTTTAGAGTCAAGGTCTCAGTTAGAGTGCTATGAAAAAACCACAACCAAATTGCTACAAAAGTTTGAAAAATTAATAGCTAGAACCACGTAGGTGTCAAAACAACCGTACATTTGTTCAACTCATAACATCAAACATCATAACTAGATTTGTAGTTCCGAGTGGAACAAAAAAGTAGATAAGCTTGAGGCCTCGTTTGTTTTCAGTGACACATCACCTTGCATGAGTTCAGAGCCAATAACAAGATTAAGTGACCAATTTTTCTATGTAGGAATTTGTGATTATTTGGGAGGTGGTACACGTGGAGTATGCATTTGGAGTCCAAGACCCCCTGTGCATTGAAAGGGAACCTTCTATGCCCCACTACCGCGGGACCCGATGAGTGCCCGCCAAAACACAACATGAAAAAACCCTTGCATAATAAGGTGGTGGATCTTTGTAAAGATGCCCTGTTTTGTCAAAATAGGGCATAAATTCAAAAATTAAAAAACAATACACTTGGGGAGCTTCTAACTCCTCATTCTTCGAGCGTGGATTCCGGGTAATGCACGTTAGTTGAATCCCTATTGCCCATCGCTAGTGATCTCATCCCTTCCACGTTCTGGCCGTTAGCAAAAGAACTTTTTATTATTCCATAACGTCCCTTATTTGCAAGGGCCTCGATTGAATCAGACTTTGTCCATAAGGGCGTGGGCTCCAAAAGAAGAGAGGGGATTGAGATGGCGACCAACGTGGATGACAAAGTACGCACTACAGAACGTCAGCTGGCACTTTCGCCGACCGAATCCCCTCCCTCTCACGCACACCAACCCTTGAATGCATATATAGATTGCGATCTTTAATTGTGACAGCCACAATGAAGGGCTATGACCTAGATCCGCATGCCTTTTTTCGCCATGCTCAAGCAATCATGAGCATCACAGTTTGAGCATGGTAAAAACGGGTGGGAGTTGGATGGATGAAGCTTTTTCTTCAAAGGTAGGGGTGAATGGAGCTTATTATTTCACGCTAGAGACAGAGGAGGCTTACTATTTTGATCTCGGGGTATATGAGGGTCATGCATGATAAAACACAGTGTAGTTGGTAATTTTTGAAAACAAAAATTGTTATTGGCTTCGTATGCTAATGTTTGATGGATTTCAATTGAAATATTTTTACGTTACATTAAAAATACAAGGTGTATGTTTTGCATAATTCAACACAAATGTGAATTTAACTCATGAAATTAAATCGCAAAGATTTGTTGTTTAATAAGTTTACCTAAACAAGTATTTTGGCGGGTTGGACTAAACCCTTGATGTTAATTTCTCCCTTGTCAAAGAACAATGAAAATGCTTATTACTCCTTTGTTTTCTCACCTCCAACACTGATATACCCCAGCCTCAGAATAATAAGCCTCATCCACCCCTACTACAAGATGATAAGCCCCATTCGCCCCTTCCTCTCAAGAACAAGCCTTATCCATACCTATCATGGAAAAAAAAGCCCCATCTGTCCACCCATTTTCACCATGCTCAAGTAGCGATAAGCCTCGCTCCTTCAGCATGGCAAAACAAGGCATGCGGTGCTCCATCACGACCCTCCATTGTGGTTGTCGTGATTGAGGGCCATAAACCTATTGAAGGGTTGAGGGGACTCGATTGACAAGAAAGCCAATTAACAGAAGTCAGCATGCATTTCGTCAACCGCCACCTCGCTCCCCCTTTCAGTCCCCCCTCCTTTTCCATCCCACCTTGCCAAGAATCATGTTTGATCCAATCAAGGCCCTTATGATTAAAGGCGGTGATGCAATAGGTAGCTAGTAGGCTTGCGAGGGATGGAAGGGGGAGACCTCCGCCAGGGATTGGTGTCAGTAAGAATCCCAACTCCAAGAATGGGGAGTCAAACATCCCCACTTATCTTCTCCTACATTTGTTTAAGCTTCATGCCCTCGATTGATATGTAAGAAAAAAACATACCCACCCCCTAACTTCACCCGGAATTCAAGGTTTTTATTGTTCGGAGACCTCCTCAATTGCGTGGTAGGAAGGCCCAACAAGTTCTCTTTCAATGCATACAGAGCCTTGGACACCCCATGGAAGCTTGTGGCAAAGTAGACCCATGGAATAACAAACCCCACTATCTAGGGGTGTGTGATTGTTGCGCAATGTAAGAAATGGCGTGAGCATGTTAACGTCGCATGCCATGCGATGTCTAAATGATGCCTTTCAACATACAAGACAAGGAAATTCTTTTGTTTTCAGAACCAAAGATACGCGTCTATGTTACGTCCCTCACGTACAGATGTCCTGAATCTTTAGAATTATCCTTTTTGTCATTACATTCATGCCCCACCATGCATCGACTTCAGGATTTCCACCTGATGCGGCCAAGGGCATCTTAGCCAACTGCCCTGACTTAGTTGTTTTGTTTTAGGAAATTCGGACGACTTTTATTACCTTCTAAAAAGTTTGACAAAAGTTTTGTGAAGCACATCAATATCTCAGTTTTTCTCATTGATTACTCTATGGTTCTAGATGAAAACAAAAAAGTGTCTCGATTCTTGGAGCCCCTTGACCTCTTTGTGGAGCTTCTCAAAGCAGCCACTCATGGTGCAACCTCACATGCACAATGAGGCTTGAGCAGCGAGGACACAACAAATGCCTCATTCTTATTCTCGACAATTTAAAAATTCTATGACTCACTCGATGCATGTCATCAAATTATAGTTACCGTATAATGTAAAGTTATCCATTGTCTTGAATCCTTGAAGTGTGCTCTTTAACGCATCTCATTCATGTGAACCACCTACTTTCCACTAAGCGTAATGGTCTATTCTGAAGGAGTCCATGAGGCGTTTACTTGTGAGAGACGGATAAATGGGGCTTATTGTTCCGCTGTAGGCGTGGATGTGGCTTATTGTTTGTAGGGAGGAGAAAGGTGGTTTTTTCTCCGAAAGAATAAACCTCATTCAAGGGATATAAAGGTTACTCACACACCGTTTTGTAGTAACTACGCCACGTATTCGCACGTGTCCACCATGTCTACAACTTCCGTGTGGTGGAAATTTAAGCTATTGCTACAGACGTTTTGTCACACCATAAGGTGTAGTAATTGCATTGGGAGATGATCAGCAAAGAGCTGTGTCAATGTGTATGAGACCACGTATTCCTTTACTTTTGCAAGTTCAACATGCACAAAAGTTTGTTTCGTGATTGTGCTATGTAAGAAATGTATGGAACATGGACTAGCCATCGTAGAGTTGCTACTGAGTTGTTGCAACTCCAATGTTGTAGAAACTCTTAGAAACTCCAAATCACTTTGCTGGAAGTTTGTGGGCTCCTTCGTGATTAGCAACGACTTCAACTCAAGTTAAGCTCGCGTTGCCCCATTAACGTGGCAAGGGAGGTTGCGTTGGTACGTTGTGAGGGTGGCCATAATCAACCTGCATTTCAAAGATTACGTGGTTGGACATGGATGAAGAACCATCTCTGTCTGATGCATGGGAAACTAAAAACTCCTTGCATAGCGGAAATCATATGAAATTCTAGAAAAAGGTGATCCCAATTGAGCCCAACTAATGAAGTTTTATTCTTTGCATTCAAAGTCAAGTATAAATGGTTGCTATGGCTGTAGCTGGCAAAACGTTTGGCGACAAGTGACGTTGTTTTGGTGAAGGTGTCGTGGAGTACTTGGCCCATGTTCTCTAATAAGAAGACCAAATGGTTCCTAATAAAATAGTATAGGAAGTTTTTAGAAAGAGTACATTAGAATGTAGTCGGTAATGACACACGTTGGCGAATCTAGCAATGTTGTAGGTCTTCTAACCAGTTGTTAGCAACTTGAGTTAGATCATTGAATGTAACTTATGCTACATGCCCCTCTTGTTATTAGTAGTGTCAATTTCGTTTTAGGAGAACCATCAAGGATGATCATTCAAATAAATTTTTCTCGAGTGGTTATCCCCAATCGTTGCTTTTGTAGAAACCATCAGCTTTTAGAAGGGTCCTTGTAGGAAAAGATATCCTTAGCTCGTACAGGAAATGATAGATGTAAACATCACCAAAATACTGGCAAGGAATGCAAAGGAGCGTGGTTAAGGGTGTTGCAAATTGTTGCTCACAACGGTGCAAAAAAGGGTTATGTGAGAACATGGTCTATTATCCGCACTATAAACAGGACCTGTCATTATTGGTTTTTTACCCTTTTACCTCTTCTAGCTCAAGTTGCTAGCAACTTGATTTTAATGCAAGGTCCCTCAGTCAGGACGTGTCCAAAGCCTTTGCCAAAAATATTTGATTTGTCATTGGTTCAGGAAGATCAACGTGAAAGAATAAAGGAATCTAATTGGTGATGCATAACTGCCTTGTTGGTTGATTTGCTGAATGCAAACCGGTTCCAAGCCTGCCAACCTTCCCTTCTCTGGACTAAACCATCGGAAGAGGGTAGAGCTTATCATTCGAGACACAACCATCATGGACGGTCCAGTTCAATCCTTTTTAACGACGGTTTGTGTGACTGTGTCTCGAAGGGATAGGTTTTTCCTCTTGAGATAGTCTAGTCTGGATGGCTGGGGGCTAGCTAACTGATGACGGATTTCAAATGATCAAAGCAGCAAGTGACTCTTCTGTGTGGCGCCAATGAGGATCACCTATTTGTTTATTAAGATTTGCTTAATCGAATGAGAGAACGTTTAATTTTTTCTACGCTTGGACACGCCCGGTAAAATTTACCCCTTAATCAATCATTCATATGGCACCAAACATTGCTTGATGAGAGGACATAGTAAGCATCCTTCAGAAAGCCGTTGCGTGCGTAAACTCACTTGTCACCAAGAAAAGACGCAACCTATGTGAGCCAAACATGTTTCATATTTGAAGGGAAGGTGGCCAGGGGCATCGGTCATTGGGAAACCCAAGAGTGAGCCCAGAGAAAAATGCACTCTTAACGTGGTTTCAAAGTAGCACACAAAACTTTCCAGTCGTTGTACGAGCACACAGAAATGTCCACCCTGTTAGATAGCACAAAAAATTATCTAGTTTATGATTGAGCACAAAAATGTGTCCACTCGTGGAAGTAGCACACAAAAATTCCAGTGGGAAAATGTCCAATTGCAAAAAAGCACACAAAAATGTCCACCTTATGTAGGCGATGCCACGTGAATAGCAAACTCTCATGAAGAATTGGTGGCTTTGTCTACTTTGTAATCGATGTTTCTCTATTTAAAAGAATTTTTGAGTAGGTGGAAGTATTTTTAAGGGGTGTGTCTCACTCATTCAATAGAATAGGAATCTGGGTATAGAAGTTGGCAATACTCTTCTCCTTTTTTACGTGTCTTGGCGAGTGAGTGTAGGTGGAAATTTTTGTGTGTTTTTTCATGGAAGAATCCTTTAGTGTGTTTTTTTTGGATTAGCACACAAAATTAGCCTTCGATGAAATAGCACACGCTACATGGTGGGGTGGATGTTTTTGTGTGCTCGTACAGAGACCAGACAGCTTTGTGTCCTACTTTGAAAATCACGCTAAAATTGCATTTTCCTCGTGAGCCCATCGTTGTGTGCATGAGGATGGTATAGAAAAGCCAGGCAGCGTCGTCAAAGGCGAGAGGTTCGAGGGGTGCAACGTGAATATCGGTCGATTCTGAGGGGGCTTCTTCCCGGGGCTCGTCCAGGATGCAAAGGGATTCCAAATGGACCTCCGCTTTGCCGCCTGGCCTTGGCATACGACGTGCGATGCACGAGAAACGCCGATGCCACATGGTTCAACGCACTCGCACAGCTTGTACGCCAGCGCAACCAGCGGCAAGGCCAGCGCAACCAGCGGCAAGGCCAGCGCAACCAGCGGCAAGGCCAGCGCAACCAGCGGCAAGGCAAGGCCAGCGCAACCAGCGGCAAGGCCAGCGCAACCAGCGGCAAGGCCAGCGCGACCAGCGGCCAGGCCAGCGCAACCAGCGGCCAGGCCAGCGCGTCCAGAGACAAGGCCAGCGCGTCCAGCGGCAAGGCCAGCGCAACCAGCGGCAAGGCCAGCGCAACCAGCGGCAAGGCCAGCGCAACCAGCGGCAAGGCCAGCGCAACCAGCGGCAAGGCCAGCGCAACCAGCGGCAAGGCCAGCGCGACCAGCGGCCAGGCCAGCGCAACCAGCGGCCAGGCCAGCGCGTCCAGAGACAAGGCCAGCGCGTCCAGCGGCAAGGCCAGCGCGTCCAGCGGCCGGCGGCCAGTGACCAGCGGCTAGCGTCCAGCGCGTCCAGCGGCTGCAATGCACTAAGATTCCAGCGCACAGCGTCCAGCGCACTAGTCGCCTTCTCGCCGGTCAACGACGACGCCGCAGACGACGAGCTGGGAGAGGAAGAGTAAGGAGGACAAGGGTGGGGGTGAGGAGTGGGAAGCGGACGTCACAGAGGAATGTGCCAAAGAGGGACAGGGGATAGAGGAACTACGCGTCGCGTATTTCTCTAAGCTGCTCCCACCGTTCCAGTGCCAAGCACTCCACCCGAAACAGTGCCACTCAATCAGTGTCACACCAGAGCCCCTGACTAGAGTCACCACGCCGGACACCCCCACCCCCCTCCCTCCCCCCCTCTCTCTCTCTCTCTCTCTCTCTCTCTCTCTATCTCTCTCTCTCTCTCCC
>SZWC01020259.1:11688-26055 GCA_023375785.1 Penium margaritaceum
CATTGTACTCTGTTGTGTCCTCCCTGCTTGTGTTCATCGGTGTGCAGATGAGTGACGGCGACACTTGATGCTGCTAGAGTGTCATCCGGTGGATCCGACGCACGCTGAGGCCTACACGCAATTCGCTAGAGCCTCCTCCCTGCGTCAACGTGCTCGGATCCATCGGCACGTCTCCTTGGCGGTCGAGCCGCTGGCGATCACTGCCACCGCAGAGGCTGTCTGCATGCTTGCAGTGCTGGGTCTGGCTGTGCTATTATTTCTAGAGCGTCATGCTGTGCCTAGGATCCATGTTTCATGTTGCCTGGCATTGTTTGGCACAATGGACCTTGTAGGCACTGCCTGGGTTTGGGCAGCCATAACTTTTTGCTACTATTTTTCTAGCTGTTTCTAACCGCACGACGGGGTTTTAGCGTCGGTATTATGGTATGGACCAATTTTCAGGCAAAACGGACGACGTCCGGGTTTTGGGCTGTCGGCCATCTGGCAGGGCTCACCGAGAAAACCGTGCCTGCCAGAAAATAGGTCTAGGACTGTTTTCTGATTGGTTGGTTAGCTGAGTAACAAGCTCTACAGAGCTGGGGGGGGGGAGGGGCTAGAACTTGGAGGGGTCTCCCATTGTTGTTCATTCTTCGCTCCTAATTAGTTACTTCCAGTTTTCAGCTGCTTTCTGGCGCTAACACTGGTGCGCACATTTCTGAGTAACAAACCCAGAGCATCCAGACTTCGACTGTAGAGCAGCGGACTGAGGGGGCAGCAGACTAAGCAACGAGCGTGGAAGCCAGCAGGCTGCATCAACAACGATGGTGCCCCAACCTGCTGTCTAGTATTTCCAGCTTGGTATCAGAGCCAGAACGTAGCAGCACCAGCAGAAGACTGGCGTGCAAGTGCCAGACAGCGCCGGCGGACCCCCATACACGCCAGTGCAGAGGAAATGCTGCCGGACTCTTTCCGACAGCATTGACCAGCCTGGTGGCGGCGTCAGAATTTTCGCAATGGACACTGGGCCAGGGGAAATGCTGCCAAACGTTTTCGGCAGCACTGGCCCCCACGCGTGACGCGAGGAGGTGAGTGGCCAGCGACGTCAGGCATCGCGACAATGACACACGTCGACCAGGTATGATCGTGCTGCCAGCAACAACAGCGGCAGTAGCTTGCAGCTGTAGCGAGCAGTGGCAGCAGCAGCCAGCAGCAACCATGCTCAGCAGCCGGAGCAGCTCGCGACAGCTTGCAACAGCAGCAGCCCGCAATGGCTTGTAGCAGTAGCAGGGCGTAGCAGCAGCAGCAGTTGCGGGTGGGAGCAGTAGCAGCAGCAAGCCGCAGCCAATTGCGAGCAGCAGCAGCAGCTGGCTGCAAAAGCAGTAGCAACGAGCAGCAGCCAGCAGCCAGCCGTAGCCTGCTGCAGCTTGCAACAACAGCAGCTGTAGCTGCAGCTGCTCGTTGTAGCAAGCCTGCTCCCTGCAGCGAGCTCGGAGCTGCGAGCAGCAGGCTTGCTTCTCGCGGCGTGCAGCAAGCAGCGGGAAGCGAGCAGCGAGCTCCCTGCTCGCTGCTCGCGGCTCGCACAAAGCAGCGAGCTCGCTGTACAACCAAGCAGAAGAAAAAAGAAACTGAAAAAAATTCCCCAACCCACAGGTGTTTTTGCAGCAATTGCTGCTGCCATCATGGCCGCTGCAGCAGCCATAGCAGCCGCACCAGCACGGAACAGCCTAGCAGCAGCAGCAGCGGCTGCTGCAAGCGCAATCACAGCAGCAGTAGTAGCAGCAGCAGCCGTAGCGACGTTAGCAACAGCAGCAGTAGCACCAGTTGTAGCAGCAAACGAGCAGTAGCAGCAACAGTAGCAGGAGCAGCAGCAGCAACATCAGTAGCGGTAGTAGCAGTAGCAGTAGCGGCAGCAGCAGCAGTAGCAGCAGCAGCAGTAGTAGCAGCAGCAGCTGCAGCAACACCAGCTAACTTCCTATAGTGGACACAGCAGCGGCTTCAGCAACAGCCACTGCTGACACCAACAACGTTTCAGCTGACATCATTGCTGACGTCACTGTTGATGTTATCAACAAAAAATCAACTTTGTAGATAATGTAGTAGCACCTGCTGAAGTCAACCATCTCAAGCTGACATCACTACTGACGTCACTACTGACATGAGCAGCATAAAGAAGAAAAAAAACACAAAGGAGGGTGGAACAAAGGGTGTCAACAAACGAGGCCACTAGCCCCAATGGGGAGGTGTCCTCCTGCGGTTGGGGGACCCCTCGTCCCCTTTTTGTGAAGCAACTGCAACAGCTATAACAGCAACAACAATAGCATCAGCAGCACCAGCAGCAGCAGTAGCAGCAGGAGCAACAGCAACAAGAGCAGCAGAAGCAGGAGCAGCAACAGCAGTCACAGCATTAACAACAGCATTGACAGCGTCAGCAGCAGCAGTAGCAGCAACAGGAGCAACAACAGCAGGAAGAGCAGCAGCCGCGCCAACACCCTGCATGCTTTGGCTTCGGTCCCTCTGACTCGACAGATCCGCTCGCCACTTTGCGCTTGCAGCTCGCAACACTTACACAGCAGCTAGCGGCACTATAGCTACCGCCACCCCCACCGTTGCAGCAGTCGCAACAGCAACATCAGCAGCCGCCGCCGCAGTAGTAGCATCAGCAGCCGCCACCGCTACAGCAGCAGCCGCCGCCGCAACAGCCGCACCAACGTCAGCAAGCACCGTTCACCCCACCAGGATACGCGAGCTCTGCGGTTTCCTTTGCCATGCAATACTTAGCCCAGCAACACACCCTACGCCAACAACAGACGGTGACGTCAGTTCTAGGCCCCACTCTAGGTGCCGGCCGCAGGCCAAAGGACTTCGAAACCCCACCACCGACGCTCCAGGCTGGCGACCAGTTCCGGAGCTGGGAGCTCAGCTTTCGGATTTGGGCAGAGGGCGAAAGTATGTGGCCTTACTATGTCCTCCCTTCGACTCCACCCAGGCCAGCCAGGTCTACGACGCCAGTCGCGCAGTGCGTGCTCTTGTCCCTGTCGCCCCTCGAGCCACACGCCTCGCCCTTGAGCTCTTCCTCGGCAACCCCACCACTGGCGCCCTCCCTGACCCAGCAGCAGCCAGGCAGGTCCTCACGCACCCTCATCGCCTGTCCAGTGATGCTGAGACCAGCCGCCTACTCCGGGAGTTCAACTCCCTTCGCATGACAGACACCGAGACGATCACCTCCTATTGGCAGCGTGCAGAGGATCTTCTCCGTTGCCTCGGAGATGCCGCACCACCCCCTCTCTCCGCGCTCCTGACCATCAAGCGTGGCACCACCACCACCTTCTCCGACGTCTTCGTCCATTACTCCCATGACGTTCTCGTCGCGATGGCTGCATAGGGTACCCTCATGCCCCGGGCGTACAAGCTCTTCCTCCGCATTGAGGAAGCCCATCAGGAGTCGCACATCCATCGCACGGAGTCCCTCGTCTCCCCTGCCATTGCCTCCCCTGCCGTCACCTGAGTGACTGTCGCCGCCCCAGTAGCAGCAGCATCTTCCGACGCCCCCTCATCTGGCAAGAAGAAGTGGAGGGGCAAGAAGGGCAAAGGGACTCAGCAGCAGACTAGTGGATGAGGTAGCGCCAGTCTCGTCTGGCACAACTGTGGTCGGTCAGGACACGGGTGGTACACGTGTCCACTCCCGACTGAGGAGGCTCATGTCATCACCACCATGCGTCGCCAGCGCGAGTGCCGCCTTGCCAGCAGTGCCGTGACCGTTGCTGCTCCTGACGCATCCGCGCCACGCATGACAACCTCACCGCAGCTTCCTCCACAGTCGTCCGCACCTGCTGGTCCGTCCCCGGTGCCTTCCTTTCCCTTCATGGACTCTGGCACCATTACACCGAAGACGGTCTACTATGTTAGACCCTCCACCCGAGAGCGCCAGCTGGAGCAGTTCATTGCCTTCCAGCTCAACCTTCCTCGCCCTCCTCCCTAGGGAAGTGTGAGTTACGCTGTCGCTAGTTCCTCTCCGCCCTGCATGAGAGAGTCGGTACTGTGATCATGTCTCGTATCCCGGTCCGTACCGTCCTCTGTTGTGCCCCGTCCCTCGGCTTCGTTAGCGTTGCTCTCCCATTGCCATGTGACTGTGAGCGACCTGGCCACACCAGTCCAGGATCCGTCAGAGACCTGGATCATCGACTCCGGGGCCACGCATCACATGACGGCCTCGTGCGCAGTCTTCAGTGTTCTTTGTCCCGTCACAGATGTCACCGGGGTTTGGACGGGATCTGGTCAGGTACTGCCCGTTCGTGGTGTCGACGTCGTTCATTTCTGTGGTCCAGCGGGTGATGTCTTCTTGACTGATGTTCTCTTTGTGCCTGGCCTTGAGCTCAGCCTCCTGTCTGTCACCTCCCTTGATCGCATGAGCATGGAAGTTCTACATTCACGTGGTATGGGCACTGTAACGTTACGTCCGTCCGGTCGTGTCGTTCTGCTTGCCATTGCCTGTGGCAACTTGTGGCATGTGCCGCCCCTGTCTGCTCCCACCTCTGTCTCCTCCTCATCGACAGATGCTTGCCACGTTTTTGTCACCAGCACCTTGTCTGTGCAGCACACGCGTCTCCTGCATCGTTTGTCACATCCACTCTGCCGCTATTGATAGCATGCTTCGCACAGAGCCGGCCACAGGTCTTGACTCAGCCTCCCTTCCTCTGTCGTGTCCCGTTGAGTGCATTGACTGTGCTTGAGGCAAGATGCACCGTTTCACCTACTCCCTCTCTGCATCTCAAGCGTCCGCCCCACTCGACCTTGTTCAGTCTGATGACAGGGGTGCCCTCCCGACAGATTCAGTCGGTGAGTACAGTCGTTATGTCCCGACTCTTATGGACGACTACTCCCGCTTTCGCTGGGTCTTCTGCCTGTGGTAGAAGAGTGACGTCGCTCCCACCATTCGGGACTGGCTGGTCCACACTGAACGTGACTGTGGTCGCCCTCTCAGCTGCTTCCGTTCTGATTGCGAGGCCGAGTTTCTGGGAGAGACCACACTCTTCCTCGCATCCCGTGGGGTCCATCATGAGACGTCGGCACCTTACACGCCAGCCCAGAACGGCGTCTCTGAGCGATGAAAGCGCACCATGCCCGAAGCTTTCGATACCATGCGAGTCAAATCCGGCATCTCTAACGACTTCTACTTCAAGGCCATGACCTACATGACGTGGGTCTGGAACCGGATTCCCCATGGACCCATTCCTCGTTTGTCCACCCCATACTAGCACAGGTGTGGAGAACGCGCCGACCTACGTCCGGCTCGTGCCTGGGGCTATGTCGCCATCGTGTGGTTGCCTTCCCCGCACCAGGGTGGCAAGCTCGAGCCTTGCAGTCGTCCGTGCACCTTCCTTGGCGTCTCATGCCAGTTGAAGGCATGGCATTTTTGGGATCCCGCCCGACACTACATCATCGAGTCCCGTGATGCCCTCTTCGTTGAGGATCGTTTTCCTCGTGACCTTGTTCGCTTTGACGCGTCGATGTTCCTCCCATCCCGTGGGGCAATGGTGGTTCCGTCCTCCGTCCAATCGCGTTCGGGCATTCCATCGTCTACGCCCACGGGCCCACCTTCGCCGACTGCCCCATTTGTGTCCGCTAGCCCCTCCGGGCCAGCTGCCCCGACCATGTCCGCCAGCCCTTCAGGGCCGGTTGCCCCATCCCTGTCCGCTAGCCCCTCAGGGCCGGCTACCCCGTCTGTGCCTGTCATCCCCTCAGGGCCGGTGACCCTGTCCGTGTCTGCCAGCCCCTCAGGGCCGGCTGCCTCGTCCGTGCTTGTCAGCCCCTCNCGCGTTCGGGCATTCCATCGTCTACGCCCACGGGCCCACCTTCGCCGACTGCCCCATTTGTGTCCGCTAGCCCCTCCGGGCCAGCTGCCCCGACCATGTCCGCCAGCCCTTCAGGGCCGGTTGCCCCATCCCTGTCCGCTAGCCCCTCAGGGCCGGCTACCCCGTCTGTGCCTGTCATCCCCTCAGGGCCGGTGACCCTGTCCGTGTCTGCCAGCCCCTCAGGGCCGGCTGCCTCGTCCGTGCTTGTCAGCCCCTCAAGGCCTGCTACCCTGTCCGTGCCTGCCAGCCCCTTAGGGCCACTCGCCTCGCCCGTGTCTGCCAACCCCTTAGGGTCTGCCGGCCCGCCCGTGTCTGCCAACCCCTCAGGGCCGGGTGCCCCATCCGTATCTGTGAGCCCCTCAGAGCCGACTGCCTCGTCCGTGTCTGCCAGTCCCTCAGGGCCGGCCGCCTCGTCCATGTCCGCCAGCCCCTCAGGGCCGACAACCCCGCCCGTGTCCGCCAGCCCATGAGGGGCAGCCGGCTGCCCCGTCTGTGTCCGCCAGCCACTCAAAGTTGGCTACCCTGTCCGTGTCTGCTAGTCCCTCAGGACCGGCTTCCCTGTCCGCGTCTGACAACCCTTCAGGCCCGACTGTCCCATATGTGTTTGCTGTCCCCTCAGGGTCGGCTGCATCATCCGTGTCTACCGGCCCCTCAAGGCCGGCTGCCCCGTCTGTATCGGCGCGCTATACACGTGGTCCGGGCGGGAGCTTCAGAATCAGGCCGACAGTTGGCACTTAGGCCACCTCCACACGTCCTCTCACCCCACGGCCCCTTTTCATTCCACAAGAGTCCTCACCTCATGTCAGACCCACTCCCATGGTTGTACGTGGGGACCGAGACACCAAGGCACTCGGCTTGGCCTCAGTCATCGCCGACCTACATCCAGGGTCAACTCTTGGCTATGCCCTGCTCCATCGGAAACACCGGTGTGCCGTTGCGGCCACGCTCACGCAGATGCCACCAGGGACACGTGACGCGCAAGCCCTCACTGTCCACTCCACTCAGCGACCCGAGGACCCAACCACCCTACATGAGGCTCGGGCGCCTCCCGAGGCCGCTCACTGGGAAACTGCATGTGCCAACGAGCTAGTCGCCATTCGGCAACATCACGTCTATGAGCTCGTCGACCTTCCCCCGGGCCGCAAGGCCATCGGCGCCAAGTGGAGTCTCCGATGAAAGTGGAAGCCAGACGGGCCTCTGGACAAGTACAAGGCCCGTCTCACGGCCAAGGGGTTTGCTCAAGTCTCTGGGATCGACTATGATCAGATCTTTGCCCCGGTCGGTCGGTTCTCCACCAGCCGGGCGTTGTTCAGCCTGGTTGCCCAGCATGGGTGGGAACAACATCAGATGGATGTGAGCAACGCCTTCCTCCATGGCTCACTAGAGGGTGAAGAGCTCTTCATGATGCACCCTCCTCGCTTCGACGACGGCTCTGGCAAGGATTGGAAGCTGCGGAAGGTCCTCTATGGTTTGAAGCAGTCACCGCGCTGCTGGAACCAGGTGATAAGTGGTACGATCCTTAGCGGCGGCCTCATTCACAGCTTTGCCGACCCCGCGTTATTCATCAGCCCGCAAGGTCAGACCCCCGTCACGGTCTTGGTCTATGTTAAGGATCTGCTCATCGCATCACCGGACGCAATTGCCATCCAACGAATCAAGGACCTACTACACGCTGCCTACCAGATGAAAGATCTTGGGCTAGCGCGAGTCTTCTGGGCATGGACCTTGAGAATGATCGCTCCACAGGCATACTGCATGTCCATAAAGCCGCCTATGTCCATACCCTATCCGGGCGCTTCGCTGAGGACCTGCCCCTCATGCCGAGAGCATCCTCACCCATTTAGGCGGACGGTCAAGCGTTGCTCAAGAATTCTGATCCAGCTCTGGTGAGGGAGCCAGTAGACGTGACCACGTATTTGGGCGTTATTGGGTCACTAATGTTCCTGGTGACGACGACGCGCCCAGACATCGCGTTCGCTGTCAATCTCCCGGCTTAGTTCTCTCACAAGCCGCGTCACCTTCACTTCGAGGAAGCGATGCCTCCGCTATGTCGTCTCGACTCCACGACGAGGTCTCAGGTTCCGTCTATTGTCGCGGTGGGCTACACCGATAGTGACTTGGCTGGCAACCGGGCGGCAAGAGTCTCACAGGCTCGATTGTTCTGATTGGCGCTAGGGCGGTGTCCAGGCGTAGTGGCAAGCAAGGGAGCATTGCACGCAACACTGCTCAGGCTGAGTACATAGCCCTTGGTTCAGGCGCATGTGATAGCGTGTGGCTGCGTCGTCTGTTGTCCGAGTTATGTCAGTCCGTCGCATCCATCACGTTGCATTGTGACAATGAGAGTGCCATGGCCATTGCCAACAATGACAGCGTGCATCACACACACAAAGCACATCAATGTTTAGCATCACTATGTGGATTCGTTGTTGCATGGCGACAACATCAATATTGTGTGGGTGGAGATAGCACGGCAGCTGGCTGACTTCTGGACCAAGGCACTGAAGCGCGACTCATTCAAGAAGGCAGTAAGTTCAGTCGGCATGCATCCATGAGTTGCACTCTTTGTCCTGGCCTACGTCTCTATGTGCCCTCGGGGAGTCTTTCTGTTGAATGTGACGCTGTCTTCCCATGTGCACTACACCTATGAGTCATGGAGGAGTGTTGGTGTTTTCCTCATCTCTCAGTGTACTTTGTTGTGTCCTCCCGGCTTGTGTACATCGGCGTGCAGATGTCTGACGGCGAGACATGACGCTGCTGGAGTGTAGTCTGGTGGAGCCGACGCACACTGAGGCCTACACACAGTTTGCTGGAGCCTCCTCCCTACATCAATGTGTTCAGCTCCATCGGCAGGCCTCCTTGGCGATCGAGCTGCTGGCGGTCACTGCCACCGCACAGGCTGTCTGAATGCGTGCAGCGCTGGGTCTGACTATGGTATTCTGTCAGCATCATCATGCTCTGCCTAGGGTCCATGTTTCATGTTGCGTGGCATCGTTTGGCACAATGGACCTTCGTAGGCACTGCCTGGGTTTGGGCAGCCATAACTCTTCGCCACTATTTTTCTAGCTGTTTCTGAACGCACGACTACGTTCGCAGCGTCCGTATTGTGGTATGGCCCAGGTTGAGGCAAAACGGACGACGCGCGGGTTTCGGAGTATCGACCGTCTGGTAGGGCTCACCAAGAAAACCATGTCTGGCAAAAAATAGGTCTAACACTATTATCTGATTGGTTATTCAGCTGAGTAACAAGCTCTATAGAGCTGGGGGGGAGCTAGGACTTGGACGGGTCTCTCATTGTTGTTCATTCTGTGCTCCTACTCAGTTACTTCAAGTTTTCAGCTGCATTCTTGCGCTAACACTGGCGCGCGCATTCCTGAGTAACAAACCCAGAGCATCTCAAATTAGACTCTAGAGTAACGGACTGAGGGTGCAGCAGACTAAGCAACGAGCGTGGAAGCCAGCAGGCCGCATCAACAAAGCTGCTGCCCCAATGTGCTGTAGTGGACTGGCCGTGGGCCCGATTTGCATGTTATGCATTGTGTGTCCACCGTATGATGCCAGATGCATTCAAGTAACTAGTCATAGCATCCGGCTTGAGATCTTGCATGTTTAGGTTCAGACGGCATAGCGTTTTGACTTGTCTACGCAAAGTTACGACCAAATTAGTGTTTTCGGGCCGGATTTAAGACAGGCCTTGCACTGCCACGTGCAACACCCGTCGTGTGCCGTGGCAGGTATTTATGTTGTGGACCTGTCATTTGTTCTCTCTCTCTCTCTCTCTCTCTCTCTCTCTCTCTCTCTCTCTCTCTCTCTCTCTCACACACACACACACTCTCCCTGTGCATTACTAAGCTATTGGAGCTTATGAGACTTTGCGTATCTCCCTGGCGTGACTCTTGCTGCTTCTTGCACCTGCTTACTTCCTAGTGCGCCAGCTGACTGGACAGTGTCGCCATGTCAGGAGGAGAAATGTTAGGAAGCAACCTAGTAATTTCTCATGGTATCAGAGCAGCGATACCTCTCTCGCTGAGCTACGCCGCAGAGACGCAGCACCGGTAGCAGCAATGAGGGTCATCGCCGCCTCTGTATCCTGGGACTCGTTGCAGCCATGTGGAGCAGCGACACCACCACACTGGGTTAGCTGCGGCAGTTTCTAGCTCTAGCAGCCATGCCTAGCAGCAGCAGCAGTATCGGGTGGCAGCAGCAACCTTGTCTGGCTGCCCATCTCTACAAAAAAGGGAGGGGGGGGGGAAATTCAGCTTGCAGCAGCTCGTGGCACTAGCTGAAAGTAGTGGCAACAGCCGCCGCGTGAGAAGCCGCAGTCAGCAACAGCAACGCAGGAGCAGCAGCGGAAGCAGCAACAATGCAGGTCGGGCGAGTAGCGTTGTTGATGTAGCGTGTGGGCTTCCATGCTCATTGCTTAGTCTGCTTCCCCCTCAGTGTGCCGCTCCAGAGTCTAAGTGTGAGTGCTTTGGGTTTGTTACTCAGAAATGTGCGTGCCAGTGTTAGCGCCAAGAAGCAGCTGAGAACTGGAATCGACTGATTAGGAATCAAGAATGAGCAATAATGGGAGACCCCTCCAAGTTCTAGCCCCCCCTTTTTGGCTCTGTAGAGCTTGTTACTCAGCTAACCAGCCAATAAAAAAATAGACCAGTTTTCTGACAAGCATGGTTCTCTCGGTGAGCCCTGCCAGACGGTCGATAGTCCAAAACCCAAGCGTTGACCCTTTTGTCTAAAAAGTGGACCATACCATAATACGCATGCTGCAAACACAATCGTTTGGTTAGAATTAGCTCTAAAAATAGCAGTGAGGAGTTATGACTGCCTAAACCCAGGCAGCGTCCATGCTGACCCCTCGTACCAACAGTGCAAGAAAATCATGAAACTTGGACCCTGGGCATGACATAGCACTGCGAACGCAGTAGGACAGCCAAACGTGCTGATGGACATGTGCAGACAGCATGTGAAGTGACAGTGTCTGTCGGCGGCATGACTGCAGAGGAGGTCTACTGATGGAGCTGAGTACGAAGGAGGGAGGAGGCTCCAGGAAACTTCGTGTAGGCCTCAGCATGCGTCGGCTCCACCACGCGAAAGTCCATCAGCGTCACGTCTTGCTGACAGTCATGTGCACGCTGATGCACACAAGCCGGGAAGAGACAACAAAGTATAAGTGATAGATGTGAGACAAAAACCAACACTCCCCCATGACTCACAAGCGTACTGCACATGGACGGGCAGAGAGCACAGAGACTAAGTGGACAGGGAGAGAGAGAACCTCACAGACGCACGCCGTCTGCACTTACAACCTTCTTGAACGAGTCACGCTTCAGTACCTTGGTCAAGAAATCAGCCAATTGCCATGCTCTCTCAACCCACAAAATGTTAATGGTGCCTTCATGTAACAACAAATGCACATAGTGATACTTAACATTGTTGTGCTTTGTGCGAGCGTGGTGCGCGCTGTCATTGTCAGCAATGGCCATGGCACTTTCATTGTCACAGTGGAACGTGATGGAAAGAGACTGACCGACGCAACTCAAACAACAGGCGGCGTAGCCACACGCTCTCACAAGCGCTAGAAGTAATGGCCATGTACCCAGCCTCAATAGTGTTGCACGTAGTGTAGCCTTGCTTGCCGCTCCGCGAAGATACAGCCGTTCCGCCAACAAGGAAGATCCAACGAGTACGACTCCTATCGTACGGAATTTTGGCCCAGTAACTGTTGGTGTCTTTTGTCGCCATAATGGACGGCTGTCAACGGAACATGAGGCCTCTCCGTGGGATAGAAACGACGAAGCGCAACACTCGGATTGCGGCCTCAAAGTGGAGGTGACGCAGCTCCTACGAGAACTATGCGAGGAGGTTGATGGCGAGTGCAATGTTTGAACGCGTCGTCGTCGGCAGGAACATCAGTGACCTGTTGATGCACAAATACGTGGTCACGTCTACTCGCTCCCCCACCACGGCTGGATCACAGCTCTTGAGCATCGCCTGGCCATCGGGCGACATGGGTGAGGATACTCTTCGCACGAGGGGTAGATCCTTTGCGAGGCACCCGGACAAGGTCTGGACATAGGCGACCTGATGGACATGCAGGATGTCCACAGAGCAATCATGCTCAAGCTCCATGCCCAGAAAGACTCATGCAGGCACGAGGTCCTTCATCTAGTAGACAACATGCAACAGGTCCTTGACCCGCTGGATGTTAGCTACATCCAGCGATGCGATGAGCAGGTCGTCGACATTGACCAGAACACTGACGAGAGTCTAAGCTTGTGCACTAATGAATAGCACAGGGTCGGCAGAGCTTTGAAAGAGGATGTAGCTAAGGAGCATATGAATGATCTCCTGGTTCCAGCAGCGCGGTGAGTGCTTCAAGCCATAGAGGGTCTACAGTAGCTTCCAGACCTTGTTGGAGCCATCGTCGAAGCATGGAGGCTGCACCATGCAAAGCTCCTCGCCTTCTAGTGAACCATGGAGGAGGGCATTGCTCACATTTATCTGATGCGGTTCCCACCCGTGCTAAGCAACAAGGCAGAAGAATGCCTAGCTAGTGGAAAATCAACCAACTGGGGCAATGATCTGGTCATAGTCGATCCCAGGGACCTGAGCAAACCCCTTGGCTGTGAGACGGGCCTTGTACTTGTCCAAGGACCCATCTAGCGTCCTTTTTCACCGAAGAACCTACTTGGTGCCGATGGCCTTACGGCCCGGGGGGAGGTTGACGAGCTCAAAGACGTGATGTTGCCGAATTGTTGCAAGCTCGTCGACGCATGCAGCCTCCCAGTGAACGGCCTTGGGAGATGCCCAAGCCTCATGTAGGGTGGCTAGCTCCTCAAGTCACTCTGTGGGGTGGACAATGAGGGCGTGCGTGTCCCACACCCCGGGTGGCAAGAACCGGGTCATTCGGTGTAGTGACGAGAACAATACGGCTGTGCAAAGATGGGTGGCGCACCTCCAAAAAACAGGAGACGTACCGGTTCAACCCCAAGCACGACGGACTGGGACTATCTCGCGACTTTCTCACCCATTCCAGCCAAAGCGCCCCTGGATGGATGCTTAACCAATGAGGCAAGGTTTATTGGGATTCATAGAAGCTTTGGGAACGCAGTTGGAGCTGCATTCGTAAGAAAGGGCGCTTCAGGTGGCTATGACCTCCGCTAGCGGTGCTGCCAGCGACCCTCACGCGTGGAGCACTCAAACGTCCATAACATAGCCATTCATTCACGGATTGAGGTGTTCTTTTGGTGCAATGGAATGCTTGCAATGCAAAAAATGTGATGCATGTGTTGTTTGCATGATTGCACCTCGGAAAGGGGGCTTCGGAGCGCCGAGGGGATTTTGGCTGGCTGATACGGCCGGTACTTAAGGAAGCCTGTGGATTGTTCTAGGCATGCTAATCTTACCCGGAGACTCTCTACACTGCCTTGTACTAATCGATAAATTCTAAAGGATTCATTCCTTATCCAAATCTACTATTCTCTAAGAATTTCCTTGCACACATACATTTGATCCTACAAATGTGAAGTAGCGCACCTTGGTGCAAACGCCGCCGAGAGAGTCGTACGGAAGGAACTTCAGTCACTAGCAGGGGTCTTGATGCAAGGAGAGGGTTGTGCGACATCTCAATGGTTGGCCCACACACCAAGGGATCACGAATGGGAGGTTTATCCTAAGGGTTTGGCGTGAGACCGTCATGCCGGCCGCCCCTTGGTTCACATTTGGTATCAGAGTGCGTAGACGTTCGCCTAGCTTTTGCACAGACCCAAGGGAGGCAGCAGATCTGCCAAACCTACGTTTGGTGAGAAGCATGGCATCCGCGGCATACGACCAGGCCTACCTCATGGAGGAGATCTGGTGTGGTCGCGACGATTTGCGCAAAGAGAAACAGCATCTACGGTGGTTGAGGCGAGGTACGTCAGCTAAGGGAGCAGTGTATTGGGTGGTGTTAGATTGGCATCCGCACCTACCTTTTGGCGGCCCAAGCCGAAGGAGCCAGAGTTCTACATCGGAAAGGGTAGTGCGCGTGAGTGACTCTTCACAGTGAAATCATACTTCATAGCATTTGGCGTTCCCATGGGAGAAAGTGCCACGACACTGGATTCTCCACCTACGCTACTTCGGGGAATAGCGTTGCACTGGTGGTCGGCATTGTGCCCGCGGAATGCCGATAGGTTGCCGGATGGGCTGGGGGGCAGGGCACGGTTTCAGCCATTGCTGAGTCCACCGCTGGGCCGGGAAGTACAGCTCAGTGTGCGGGCCTTGAAGGAGAAGCCTGAGACATGGGAGCAGTTCGAGACGATGCTCTAGGCGCGTTTTGACCTCAACTGCAGCCGAGTCGCACGTGAAAAGATGACGCACGTCAAGCAAGGCGGATTGATCCAGGACTACACCACACGCTTCATGGCCTTGGCGGCACAGATTGACGACCTCTTGGACGCGAAGGCATACGACCGCTATCACGACGTCCTGAAGCTGCACGTCCAACGTGAACTTGCGGTGCTCAGGTTCCGGACCTTTGCGGAGTTGGTTTCGGCGG